>OY987244.1:7125144-7329019 GCA_963920765.1 Ulota crispa | reverse complement strand
TCATGAGCATGTAATTTGAGAATCTAGTGCTATTATTTCCTATTCAAGTGGCATGGTTCATCATTCATTCATGGTATTACCACCTCCTTGAAAGCAAGAACAAATACAACTTTTTGTTGAACTTTGATTGCACCATTGCTGTTTATTTATGTATTTTTGCTTTCAATAATTCAAAGTCCTATACTTTAATTTCAAATTCAAGCACCTCCAATTTTTTTGAATGTAGCCTTTGAATAATAGAGGTGGAACAAATCTTTTGATCCAAATCAAAAGCATCAACATTAAATTCTCACATTTCATGCTCAAAACACACCTTGGAATGTTGCGTCAGCAAATTTGGGTGCAACTTTAGAAATTTCCTATATAAATACATATAATTGAATACAATTTTAAATTCTGTCATGAATGGTTGTCTCCCTTGTCAATTCCGTAATTGAGGACAACACTATTGTAACCAAATTATGGGGAGGAGGTGCATGGGGTTCCGTAACCAAATTATGGAGATGGAGGCACGGAATGGGAGCACGGGCAATATGGGCAAGGGGATGGGGGTATGAGCATGGATGCACAAGGATGGGGACATGGGAATGGGAGGCACGGGCATGGGGGGCATGGGATGGGGGGCCATATGGGGGCACATGCATGAGAGGCACAAGATAGGGGCCATAAAATTGGGGCCATTGAAATGGGGAGAGAGGCATAGGGATGGGGGTAGTCATGGGGATGGGGTAGTTACGGGGACAAGGTAGTCATGGGGATGGGGTAGTCACGGGGACAAGGTAGTCACAAGGATGGGGCGGTAGTCACAAAAATACTCATGCATTGTCCCGTCAATACAATGGGAGTAGAGGACTTGTATACATATAAATTGTATTTGTGTATGTTTATTTATAATGTTTGTATTTAAAAATAACAATTGTTTATCACTACAAAATAAATTTGTGTTCATAACAATGAAAATATTGCTCAAATGACTCATGCTAGTCATTGATTGTTCACTCATAATTTAGGTCTTGTAGACATGGTTTCTTTTCTAGTGAATATAATTTTTTCTATACAATCTTGAGAAAGAATTTAGCTCTTATAGAGAAATTACATGGTCTCATTCAAATTTGATATGTGACACTCATATATTTCAAACAAATTAATCAGTTCATCATGGAAGAAGAATTTGATTTTGAGTTGACAATTCTTTAGTGCAAAACTTTTCCAAGTTATACTTGAACGATGTGCATTTTTTAGAAGCATTAGAGCAATTTGAACTCTTCCCTTTATCATTCTATTAGTAATCATGTTTTTTTTTTTTTTTTTTTTTTTTTTTTTTTGTTGTAGAAGATGACATATCATGTTGCAACAAATGACCAAATCCCCTTTTGGGGGATAAATGGGATTTTGGCTAAACTACTTTGCATTATTTTTTGAAACTTTTATGGAAGATGGGGAATTCAAAAATCTACGTGGGCATCTAATTTTTTCTTCATTTTGACATTTATTGAAGAAGTTAAAAATGAATTTTTAGAAAGAGGTCAAGATCGGGTAACCCAAAAATTTCTTTAAAATTGCAATAAAAATAAATAAAAATATGAAATAGGTTCTTTAGACTTATATATAGGTGGGGAGCTTTGAATCAATCAATTTTCATAGATGAGATGAAATTTATGAAAAGTTTTTGTTTGTGGGTAAGTATGGTTTCTCTCAAAATCACACCTACCCGCAAACAAAAACTTCTCATAACTTTCATCTCCTCAATGAAAATTGAATGATTAAAAGCTCCCCACCTATATATAAGTCTAAAGAACCTATTTCATGTTTTTTTGATTATTTTTATTGCAATTTAAAAAAAAAAAAAAAAAAAATTGGGCTACTTGATCTTGACCTTTTTTTAGAAATTCATTTTCAACTTTTTCAATTAATGTCAGAATGAAGAAAAAATTAGATGCTCACGTAAATCTTTGAATTCCCCATCTTCCATAAAAGTTTCAAAAAATAACGCAAAGTAGTTTAGCCATAGGTACATGCCCAAAATCCCATTTGTCCCCCAAGAGATAGTTGGTCCTTTGGGGGTTAAACAAGTTTGAATTGTTTTATTATCTTCAGATCTTAAAATACTTAGATAATTACACAAAAAATTGCAAAATCGCTACAAATTACAATTAATAAGCTGCAATGTGCTTACTTCGTGCCAATGCGTCCACATTTGAGCCTCATTTTTTAATATTGGAACTTCACCATTTTCAATAAAAACTTAGCTTTCTTTTTTTGTAAATTATAACTTGTCAAAGCAACAAAAATTATCTACAAAATTGAAGCATGTCCTCGAGCATGTCTACAACCATGTTAAAGAGAGAAACTCAGAATTCGTAAAAAGTATAAGTATCCCATTAAAAAGTTGAGTTAATTTTTGGATATCAAGAATAGTGAAGTTTGTTTTTTGCAAACATGGCATTTTCCTAAATTTCTCAATTATCTTCTATATTCAAAGTATGATAAAGACATAATTCAATAGGGGTTTCAAAGTGAGAAAAATTTATTAACAAAGATGTGCATGATGTAACACATACTTTGTCAAAATAAAACAAACCTTGTTAATGAAGTAAAATTGTACAGGAGAGATTAATGGTCTCCACCCTTGGGGCAGTCACTATGCTTGTTTGAATTACTGTAGAGATCTTGCCTGCCTTGAAACCAATCTCTTCACTCATGGTGGGTGAAGGAACATGGGCAATAACCTCAAGTGTTATCAAGCTATTTAATCACTTGAGATGAAAGTAGGATAAAATGTGCATAATATCCAAATTTTTATCCTAATTGTAAAACCCATAGCATATTCAAAACAAAAATTCCATTTTCTTAACCCCTAAAATTCCTTTGTGTTTATGTTCAAATGGCCCAAAATTGACCTCTCTCAATAAGATGATTAATGGATCAAATTTCTGAAACTTTTTCAAATACTTTATATTTTAGATATTTTTTGCCACTTACTTATGTACACCCTTCCCAAATTTTAGACTTTGTAATAGCATAATTCATTAGAGAACACTCAAAATAGGGTCAAGTTTTTTTTTGAAGCCTATCTAAGGTTTTGAATTTATTTTGGTTATCCAAAACGATATTTTCCACTTATAAATTTCTTGTGTAATTTGAATTTTTTGTGCAATTTGAATTTCTTGTAGAACATGAAGTACCTCACAAATTTCATGATAATCCAATGCTTAAAACATAGTGGAAAAAAATAGGAAGCCGGATATGCTTTGTTGAAACTCTCATTAACCTAAGGAAATTTCATGGAAGAGATTATTGTAGTAATAATCTCAATTACAAAATCCGTACAGTGCAAACCTAGAACATCAGGTGGAGTACTTGCCAAAGTAAAAAAAATCTAAAAATAAAAAAATAATACAAAAATTGTTATGTAGTCAAAGAGAGTTGACTGCAAACTTTTCCCATTGACTAAGTCATTGTAAAGTGCTATTCAACACTGTGTAAGCAACACCCTCCTTCAATCCCTTTGTTTCTGTTTTTTTTAGAATGCCCATGTTGACATCTAAATCACATACGGTACCATATCTCACTCAAAAACCATTCAATCCTACATTTTTTGGGAGAAATGCAAGCTTTTCAACATGAGCACATACGCCCTTATTTTCACAATCTTATCTAATCAGAAGAAATGCTTGTCTGAATATCCAAAAAGTCTAAAATGGGCTTCTTGATCCTTTAGGGGTTAAAAACAATTCTCCGTGATTCTTTTTCTTTTTAAAAACTCTCAAGTTTTCTTTTCCATGGAATTATCTATTTTTATTTTCTTCTTTTTTGGCATGTTTTGCAAATAGGTCTTGATGTGACCTGCAGATTAAATGGAACCCAGATTGGCTCTTTTGCAATCCGTAGAAAAAGGACCTCTTTGTAGATTATTGTCCTTTATTGACCCCAAATAATGTGATCGCAACTGGAGGGCTTTTATTTTATAGTCGGCTCATAAGTAAGTTGCTGGGAAGCTACACTGAATATTGCGTTTAGGTTGGCTCACACTAAATTCTTGATTTTCTACACTATATAAATATTTACTGCTGCTACTGTAATTTTTATCAAAATTTACTGCAAAAAAGAACTCATAAAAGTCTTGGCGATAACAATGAAGTTGCAAAAAAGTAAAATGGTGATGTCCAAGTCGAAAAACACCTAAAATTCAAGTATCTAGAGAGTTGCATGCCCCTCCAAGTGGCCAAGTGATGAGTCATGGGGTAATTTACTAGGGTAAGACAACCTAATTGTTAAGGCAACCTTAATGCAATATTAAGTGTAGTTCAAATTTCTAGCCCGTATTATCCTTTAACCCCTAAGGCCCAAAGTCCCTTTGGAGTTTCTAAAAACAAAAAGAAATTGTTCTTGGGTTCATAGGGTTAGAAATGGCAGGCTCAAGTGCTTTTTGAGAAAAAATGTGTTTGATCCTTTACAGTATTGGCACCCTTGCACGCAACGTGGAGCACTCAAAAGCACGTGTCTAGGGTGCATTCACAATCAAGGGCTCGCTCAAGTCTATGATGCCTGACACTTGTCCGAGCACTTGCCCTCAAGCAAGTACAAGCAAGCACATAAAGCATATCACGGAGGACATGTGTCAAGCTTCGATTGTGGGCCTTTTGTGTTGACCAATCAACAAGTTTCAATTGTCCTAGATTTGGGCCCTCTAATAATTCATCTAACCGTAAATGTTCTCGTGTTTGAGCTACAATTGAGCAAGCCTTGGTTAGCATATGACACTCGTTGCGTTTGTGGTGAGGTGCGCCAAGTGGAGAGGCCACACCAAGTGCTATTGAGAGCTTGCTTGTTCAGCGTACAAAGGTGCAAATGCTCTTATGGCTTAAAGAATTGTAATTCACCTTATCAAAAGATCTACACTAAAATAAGTGCCCGTAGTTGCCCCATGCTATTTTATTGATATTCACACCATATTGAGAATTTACTTTTATTGCTACAATGCTAGTAACTTTGGTAACTTTTGCACTGCTAACTTGAATTAGATTCCTAAACTAGCTAAACTCATAAGGTAGAGGGCTCTAAAATGGAGCTAGCTCTCAAATTGGGTGCACTTCTAGGAATGACTGACTTGTTCCTCTCACATATCTACTACTGTCATTGATGAGTTAGGTGGGATTAGCTTTATAGATAATTCCACCTAACTCATCAATGACAGTAGTAGATATGTGAGAAGAACATGTCAGTCATTCCTAGAAGTGCATCATTTTAGGGCCCGCTCCATTTCAAAGCCCTCTACCTTAACTCTCAATTTCACATCTTCATGTGGAAACTTCCACACAACATCCACGTGTTGAGAAAGTGGTTCATTTTACACCCCAGTAACTGTAGCAGAAGTAAGGCAGCCCAAGTTGAAAAGCAATCCAATGAGAGTATTTGGTCTAAGGTAGGAGGCTCTAAAATTGTTCAAGTTTTACAAGCGTTCACAGTCTAAGAACGACTAACATGTTCCATCAAAAATCTATTACAGCCATTGATGAGTTAGGTAGGTTTAGCAAATTTACTTAACTTGCTAAGACTACCTAACTCATCAATGATTGTAATAGATTTTTTTGATGGAACATGTCAATCATTCCTAGACTATGAACGCTTTTAAAACCAAAATGATTTTAGAGCCTCTTACCTTAGTATCAAGAACATTCTTTATTATCCTAAACTCTAAATTTGGATGGATCTTCTACAACATTGTATTGAGTTTTGTCCTAAATAAGATAGGGTTGCAATGGTTAGTTTGCCTTAACCCCTAAGCGCCCAAACCAAATTCCTACCATGTTGGACCTCATTGCAAAAAATTTGGCACGGCATGTTCAAAAATAACATATGGAAGAGTTAACCTTCAATATTGCAAGAAGCTTAGGGTTTGCAGTTGTATGAAAAATTTGGTAAGTTTTCATTGCAGGGATCAAAAGATTATAACAATCAAAGACAACAAATTGGTGAATATGGAGACGCTAGATTTGGGGCGCTAGAGCGCTTAGGGATTAACCCCTCAACGTCCTTGGAATTTTGGAGTATCTCAAAATTTGCTTCAAAGTGAACAAAATGTTGGCATTTTGATCAATCTTATCAATTTTCTTTGAAATGTAACCATAGAAATTTAAAGTAGACTTGTTATAGATTGCATACAAAAAGAAATCACAACTATTTCACTTATGGATTGAAAGATTATAATGTTTGATCATGAGGGTGTTAAATTTGTGAAAGTGATTTGAAGTCTTTCAATCCTCTTTTTGCATCTCAAACCTCACATTGAGGGTACCAAAAAAATACAAGTATGTAAAGTATAACATGCATAACCGCAATCAATTTACGGCTTCTCAAAATCTATTCTACAATTTTTTTAAATAAAATTTTAATGCAATTTTTTCTCCAAGTTCTAGTGTACTTGAGGCTCATTTGCAAGAGCCTTCAATACTAGAAAGTGAAGATTTGCAATGGACATCCTTGCACAAAATCTTGAATAGACAAATCATGTTAATTCATTTTCAAGATTAGACTCTTGATGCTGAAACTAGACTTCAATAACAATTTAGTTATAATAATAACCACACTAAAAATCGTGAAATTTTTTTTGGCATCCTTGAACAAAATTCAGAGGGGCGCAATTTGCGCCCCTCGGGCATTGAAGGGTTAACCCTTGAAGGATTGAGCAGTCCTTTGCGACCAATACAATATGGAGTATTTTTTTTGTATTTGGAGTGCATCCACACCTTTATTACATTTGAGATCAACAAAGAAGTTATAATATAGATCAATGATGTTCTAGTGAGGTAGTCAAGATCCCAAATTAAAACTTTTTGTTGGTTGCAAATGCCAATTTTACAGCAGCGTATATAGTATGTATTATAGTAGCTCTGTTCTTTAAGGGTTAATCAATAAACAATTGATCGTTAGAAGTGACTTGGAAATTGATTTTATTGGTTACGTGATTATAGTTTGAAGTTTGGATTGTGATTTTGATTTCAAAGTTTGAGTACACTATTCTTTGCTTAACCCCTAAATGACCAAGGAACCCACTTTGGGCTTTTTGGATATTTGGCCAAACATTATCTGTGTAAGTACTTGAAATAAGACTATGAAAATAAGGATATTTGTGCTCATATTGGAAAGCTTGCATTCTTCCCAAAAAAATTTGTAACTGAATAATTTTGAGTGAGATATGGTACCATATGTGATTTAGGTGTTAACACGGGCATCCCTAAACAAAATTACAAACAAAGAGATTGGGAAGGGTGTTGCCCACAAAGGATTCAAAAGCACTTCATTGTTATGTTGGCAATCATAGCAGCATGGGATGTGAGAGGCGACAAAGCTTTTGTGAGGGCAAGGTACCCACAAGGCTCATGGGGCGTTTACATGACCATGTGTGTATGCGTGTGCACTGAAAAACAATACTAAACTAGGCATCCTATAACTTTGGAGTGAAAACAGGAATGTGCAATGGATGTGCAGTCTTGCTACCACTTTTATGTGTGTGTGGTAGCAAGAAGGGTGTGCAACACAATTTCAAGGGAGGATCTTGAAGCGCCACATGTCCTTGGGTAACTTTTTGAAGCGGCTCCACCACCCAATTCACCCTTACATGTTTATACTCAACCCCTAAATGCCCAAGGCCCCCAATTTGGGTGTTTATAAAACTTTGAAAATGAATAAAATCTTATCAAATCATTATTTTTTAGTAGTTTTTTTTCAGGACAAGTTTTTTTTGAAGTCTATTTTCAACAATAAAATTTTGATTTTGAAGATGAATGTGGATAATTTTTATTCTCAATTTTTTGTACAAAGGTGTGCACTGTGCATTGCAATCTTGGAGTTCTTAGTGTTAGAAAATCTTCAAAATGAGCCTGAAATACAATAAAGCTTGGAGACAAGCTCTACATTAGAAATTCATCTTAAAAAATAGGAGTAGATTTTGAAAGCCGTATATTCATTAAAGTTAGACATGTAATGACCTTAAAGGTTTAAACCTCATATTTTTTTGGTGACCAATTTTTTAGATTTGACATGTGAAATGAGGATTAGAAGGCTTATAGTCACTTTTGCAATTTTAACACCCTCTTATTTAACCATTATAATTTTTCAAACTATAAGTGATGATACTTTGTTTTACTTTATTATGCAATTGCTAATATGTTTAGTTTAAATGTGTACGGTTACATTTAAAATAAAACTTGATGAAATTTATGAAAAGGTTGATTGAGTGTTCATTTTCATGGGATTTCAAGAAGCTCAAAAAGCCTTGCATATTTAGAGGTTAATTTAATTATAGTGACTTGTGATCTTGACAATGTGGGGGGTTTTTTTTTACAGTAAATTGAAAAACAAAAATACAAGGTAAAGGAGTATGGATTGTGTTATTTTTGGCAAAAATTATTGATAACCATAACTAATATTGAATGCTTACTTTGTTACTTTAATTAATTTACCATTTAACAAAAACAAAAACGCAAAAATATGTTGTATTTATGATTATCTTTAATTTTACCTTTATATATATTATTGCATTTATGTTTATATTGATGTTTGTATTCACATGTATATATTTATGTTTATATATATTCATGTTATTATATGTATTAACTCTTTAAGTCCTCACCCTTGTGTAGGTTTCACAAGTTTGCAAAAGAACAATACAAAATTCCACTAAAAGGGGTCTTTAAATATTTATTTATTTATTTAGTTTGCCGGATTATAGTATACTCTATATTACAACGCATACCAAATACGGAACATCCAATATGAATTGCACAAAAAAACAAAGGGAATTGATATGTGCACACTCGGGGTTTGATATACGCTCAATGGAGGAGGCGGTAAATCTTAGATATTCACCATCAACAAGCTAAATTTGGAAAATTTGAATTCGGATTTGGATCTAAAGACCTTGAATTAGTCTAGAACCACAAAGAAAGATACAATTGAACAATAGCCGATGGAAAAGCTTAGTTTTTTTACAAATAAGGATGAAAGTAATAATTTGGCCCTAGCTAAAATTTTTGAGTGGGTGTTGTTCAATTATACCCTTTCTTGTGGTTCTAAACTAAACCAAGGTCTCTAAATCCAAATCTGAATTTAAATTTTCCAAATTAGCTTGTTGATGATAAATATCTAAGATTTACCCCTCCCTTGGTGTGCATATATCAAACCCCGGGTGTGCGCATATCAACTCCCAAAAACAATCATAGTTGAAATTTCATTTAAATCACTTAAAGTTAATTGGAACCAGGGTTCGGGAAATATTTGAGATTTTTTGGTTGATATCCTTTAATTCCCGTATTGAACCGGTTGATCAAGGAACTGTTTAGGTTATTTTCTCTATTTCATACTATAAATGAAATTTTTATAGATTTTTAGTCAATTTTTAGCCGAAGTTTGTAAATTGAAATTGGTTTTTTCTCATTTCAGTTGGCTAGCTTTCAACTAACGGTCGGTTCTTCTCGAACCTTGATTGGAACCCATTGTGAATTAAGAGTTTTTATTTTCAGAATTTATAGGCATTGAAAGTGAAAGCAACTCTTAACATGCATCTAATGAATTTACAAAATGGAATTACCTTCTACTTATCCATGTGTGTGCAACAAGTGGAAAATGAAATACGTATGCATGGGTGTGCATGCTTGTGCAGCCTCGGGAAGGCTGCTTCTGCATACGCTAATGCATATGCTCGTGTAAACGCCCCTTTAGAGCCCAACTTGGTAGCCTCTAGGCATTACATGAGATTTGCAATTTCAGATAAAACTGCTCTCCAAGTCAATGTTACACGCCACTGATGGACCCCAGCAGCACAACCATTCAAAAACACAAGAATGGAACTTGCTGAAAACCATTCTCCCGGTCCAGTTTCCACAAGTCCGGTGGAGACAGGGTTGCTAGATTGTGAGCGGTGAGCAATGAGCAATGAGCAGTGAGCAATAAAAGAGACTTTTTAGAGTGTAGGAGGAGAAATAAAATTTTCCGTAATTTGAGATTGGATGTTTTGAAACAACAAAAATTCCCTAAATCAACACAATTTGTCTTTAAAGTGCAATAATCATTTGAAAGAGGGGAGGATGAGGATGAATTCAATCAATGATATTCATTTGAGCCAATGAACAAAAATTAATATGGATGAAAAGTGGTGGTCTAAGGTGGATGAAAAAATCCATGATGGTTGTTTAGCATATTGATATCAATGAACATTAACCCCTAAATGACCATTGTCCCTTTGGGGGACAAATGAGATTTTGGGCATGTATCTATGGCTAAACTACTTTGTGTGATTTTTTGAAACTTTTATTGAAGATGGGGAATTGAAAGAATTGTGTGGGCATACAATTTTTCCTTTATTCCGACATTTACTGAAGAAGTTATGCATGAATTTATGAAAATTAGGGAAGGCCGGGCCACCAAAACCTTTTAAAAATAATGTTTTTTCAAAATAAAAATCTGAAATCCATTCTTTAGATTTATACATATGTGAGGAGCTTTGGATCATTCAATTTTGATTTATGAGGCCCCCGATAGGCCATGTCGGCCCTTAAGGGTTAATTAACTCAAGGATTGGGCTCACAAACGCACTGGAAAAGGGCAATTTGGATTCTAATTGCCCCTCAATGGATGCACACTACGGAAGTGAAATAGTTTAAAAACTATCTTCAAAACTACTAACGCAAATACTACTTGAGTTATTAGTTTTGAAGATAGTACTATAACTTCTTCTCCTCCTCTCTGCATCCATTGAGGGGCAATTAGAATCCAAATTTCCCTTTTCTAGGGCGTTCAGGAGCTGCATCCCTCACTTTCTTAACTCCTAATAGGTGTTGATCTTTTTCTTCTATTAACATTTGAACATTGTATTTGACCTGAGGAATTCAAGTTCCAAATGTGCAAAGCAAGAACATGATTTGGCTAGTCCTTTGCACCCTTAAGCATACCTTCAATTTTCTTTAGAAAATGTGCTATTGAGAACATTTAAATTTGACTTTCTAACAGTCATTTCAAATCTCAAATATGGGAGCAAGTATTACGTATGCTAAATAATATGATACTTGGAATTTTAGAATTTATCCCAATAATTTTTTTTGCTTTCAAAGGAACATGGATGTGGTATTTAGGTAGGACTAGGCTATTGAAACTTTATAAATAAATAAATAAATAAACATATGTATAATCAGGTAAGATGTTTGAATGTACTTTACATGATTTACAAAATCATTGCACCAATTATTGCCCATGGCAATAAAATGTAGGTCTTTTATGGATATAATTTGCTTAACCCCTAAAAGACCAAGCCCTTTTTTTCAGCAAAAGTTACTGAAAATTGCCACTTTTGGGGGAATGAACAGAAAGGTAGGAAAAACAATTATTTTTGGAAATCCAACCATAAAATCTTGTCTTAGACTATGGGAGGTACTTGTGGAAAATAAAATCATCTCATTTAGGATGTAGAGGAGTGAGATATTGACATTTGAAGTGAAAAAAAAGCTTTTTTCCCTGCTGCCCAAAAATTTCAGAAGCCTTTGATGGCTCTTGTATCAAAACAATTGCTCTACAGAAAGTTGAGGTTTATTTTTTCCATATAGAACACAAAGTTAGGCTAATGTGGGAGAATTTTCAAATGAATTGGAGGTGTGAATCATACTTTGTAAAATCTTGCAATGCCGCAAGGCCATGAAATTTGCATATGCACTAGGTAAAATTGGAGAATTTATGCAAAATTCAGAAATGTGAATTACTTTGATCCAAATGGTGAAAACCAAGGAATCTTAGTCTACTACAACTTGCAAAAAAAAGATGTCAAAAATCAAATTCACAAAGAGCTCAAAGAAGTAATGCACCAAAGGCAAAAGGAATGGAGGTATGGAAATCCTGTGCATGCCCATAAACTAATATTTTCTCTCATAAATCAAAATAGAATGATCCAAAGCTCCCCACATATGTATAAATCTAAAGAATGAATTTCAAATTTTTATTTTGAAAAAAATATATTTTTAAAAAAGTTTTTGGTTGCCCGGCCTCCTTTAATGTTCAAAAATTCATGCATAACTTCTTCAGTAAATGTCGGAATAAAGGAAAAATTAGATGCCCACACAATTTTTCAATTCCCCGTCTTCAATAAAAGTTTCAAAAAATCACAAAAAGTAGTTTAGCCATAGATACATGCCCAAAATCTCATTTGTCCCCCAAAGGGACAATGGTCCTTTAGGGGTTAACCCCTAAATGTCGGCTGGGCTCCGTATGAGTGGGACCGTAGCATACAAATACAATGGTTTTGATGCTTCTCTCGCTCATTTTGGGGAGTTTGTGCTGGATCCAACCGGTTTAATGAAGCTATTTTGCTCTCTCCCTTCGGATGCATCCTCTGTCGGCAGAATTTGTTTTGTTTTTGCAAAATGGGTGGATCGAGCTGGATCGCTACGGTTACGACTGGCAACCCAAAGAGTTCAACGGTTTCAAGAAACGTACAAGCCCCAAAGGCTTCCCATGTCATCTTCCTCTCAGGTTGGATGCTGCTTGAGCACTCCTGGCAAGCAAGATGAGCGTTTAGCTTCAGGGGTGAGTGCTGTAGGCATGAATTCCGTCATCATGGTCTGAGCACAATGTTTTCCAGCACGACAGGGTCTAGGTATCGACATCAATAGGATTGTTAATGGTATAGACGTTAAAGATTTCCGTGAATAATTGCGAAACGCGTGTCGGTTCCTGCTCTGCGCTTGTAGTTCCATTGATTAGACGGTGTCAGTCACCATTGATTGTAGGGGTCACAGTCGCGCACTAGTTTTGGTTTATCCATGCTAGTTCCAAGAGCAAGCAAGGAGCAACTTTGATAGGGGGGAATCTTCTTTGAATTCATCACCGTGCACTTACTGGCACCTTGCATTTTTAGCAAGTGAGGAAACAGAGGTAACAACTAACAACTGGTTATTGTCGTGAACAATTTTTTGAAAACCTGAACTTTCACTCAGATCTTACACAACTAGGAGCTCATTGTAACCATAGTAAGGACACCTCTATTTTTCCAAAGAGGTTTTATTCAGGCATATTGATGACTTTTTGTGTTGACCAAGTTAGCTTTTACTAGATCGACTGACCATCTTAGGGTAGGTTTTACTTCCTCAATATGTGGGGAAAAGTATAGGGTCATTGCTCAAAGCTGGAGTCAGGGATCCTCATCGTGCATGTTTTAGTTTGGGAGCGACACTTATCGACTACAAATGGTCTGGGGAGGGAGCAATGGTTTCTCAGAGGTCCGTTTCCGTCTACATTACGTGAGAGGCATGCACGGTGTTCAAGATACCATAACAAAGGTAGTATGTGTGGCGACATTTGGTATAGAAGTGCTGTAGTTCCGGTTGATGGGGCATTTGGGGGGGTTTAGAATATCTCCCATCTGTTTCTTTTTCTTCAACATTACAAATTCCCAAACAGCTTGGCAAAACGCTAAACATCAGACCTGGACAACCGCCTAGTAATTCCTGGCACTTACCAAAGCAGCTTCTCTGCCTTTGGACTACTCACTTACACAATAAGAGCAAGGAAGACCATCACTTGACCAAGCAAGGACACACATTTTGAATTTCAAGGCCTCCCATGGCGTCATGCAGACATCCTTGGGCAGAGATTGGATAGGTAATACAAAAAACATCTAGAAATACGGTCAACAATGGGGGGTGCACTGGATCAGGTTCATGTAGCAGGAGTTCATGTTATTCAAAACAAACACATTCACTTCAAGTACCAATATAATGATAAGTGCACAAGGCCTGAATGCAGCAGAATAGGGCTTTACTGAATACGTGTAGAATGGACACAAAAGTCTAGAATGTAGCAAGTGATATAAAGACGGGTTCATGGCATGCCATGCCAATCCATGCATTGATACTACTCATCCACATTGTAGTAGACCTACACAAAACTGCATTGTTGTGGCTCCTCCGAATCTAAGTAACAAAAACTAGAACTTCAGTACGGCACTCCAACTTGAGTCTCTAAATCCAAAACTTTCAAATGCAAAAACCAAAGGGTTGTAGCATGAACTAATTGGCCTCTCTATTTGGTACTCTTCTAAACGTTTACTGAACCTTTACTCCCAGCCATCCACCTTCCTTTCCTAAAAAACTATATCCCCCAAAATTTCACAATTTTAGTCGAACTTCGCCACATCCTTCGATTACTACAATCAGTCAAGATTAGCAGACATTTCAACTTGCCACCACAGTCAACAACATCCTTGTATGACAAACCCAGGTTGGATATGCATAGTCACATAGCATGCACCTTCACACATGAAGGTGCACCAACAACCTCAACAAAAACGCCTAGTGCGGTGCTTACAGACCACACAAGCTTGGCGCTTCGTATCATGGCCCTCACTCACGTGGAATCCAGGCGGTGTTAGGTTCCTATGTGGGCCACGGACCTTGCTTGCATCCAAGTGAGGGCCTGCAAGAGCCATTGCCAAATCAAAGTGCCACTGCAACCGTGGTTGCATTTGTAAACCAACCCTCAATGCATCCTCACGATACAAAACATACGCATTGAGGCATGAAGAATCTAGCACAAATATAATAACTTGGTGCAACCAATTGTGGGAATGGAGTTGAACGGTGTAATTACCCCGTTGCTGATCAACCACATCAACCCCCCTCATGTTAGTCTGATACTCCTAGAGGATTGGGCTCGTGGGGAAGTTTACCCAATTTTGCTTGATCCAATGACCGACTTCAGCACCCTCTCGAATTGGATTGGTCGCAGTGCTAAGAAGCCATACTGGTTTTGAATCTATCTAGCATATGGCTGAAATAGATCGCGACCACTGCATCTTGGCAATCAACGTCCCCCTTGACGGCAAATTGCTCTTGGCAAAACCAGCAAGTGATGCTAGGAATCCCTTGGATCCCTTCTTTGCCGTGCCGATAGCGTAGAAGCCTCTCTCCAAAAGCCTCATGAAGAGCTTGACGCCTATGAAGAATTATTTGTGACAATCGTGTGTCCACAATGTTTGAGTCCACGTATTGTCTGTAGCACAGCGTCCTCACCCACCAATGCTCCAAGCTTGACTTCCCCACCGACACCCAAGTAAACTATCACATTTGAAACATACCTACAAGAATGAACATCAGCACCATTAGAATAAATGTGAATACACTAGTGTCTGACTCTCAAACTCTAAATGACATCCCAATAATTAGAAGGGACAAGACTTATTCCAACTTCCATATTACGCGGCTTCACAGGTAAGGTGTCTTGCATGTTACAATTCCAAATTGTCCCTTGACTACCCCACACCTTGACTTTGTAGCTTTCTGGACCCCATTGAAGCACCCCGAAATCTAGACAATAAGCGTGTAACATGGACATGCCACTTTGAACAAGCCACCACACAAAATTGCCATCAATGCATTTCGTGGCACAAATTGAATCCCTGATTTCTTTGGTGTGTGTCACCGGAAAGGCCTCCGCAAAACACCTCGGCACATATCCACAGTGAACAGGACCCATTGAATTGGCCATTGTAATCTAGATGTGGATGCGGGTCTGAGATCTACTAGCATAACACTTGACAAGACCCAATTATTTGATCCGCATGACGTTCGTATCTGTTTAGCAAACATAGGATGGACGCAATTGGTTGGCACCACGAGCCGTGATGCAAATCGGCCACTGGCATAACCCATGGCGCGCCGGGACACTGCAGTGCGCACCAAGACACAAGTTCAGTAGCAAGCACCGGTGGAGTCGGCCAGGCGGCCACTAGAGCGCGCGTCGGGACGCAATGGTTGGGCTAGCCATGTAGCCATTAGAGCGTGCGCCGAGACGCAATGGTGGGGCCGAGCAAGCGGCCACTAGAGCACGCGCCGCAGCGCCAAGATGCGATGGTGGGGCCGAGCAAGCGGCCACTAAAGCGCATGCCCGGACGCAATTCCACTACGTGGTTGTGACATGACTAGCCACCGCATTAGTCGCCGGTCAAAAATTGGTTATCCTCCGTTTGTGCAACTTGACATCATAGCACGTTTTGGGACTTGCTTGCATCTGAGCGCGTGGCACAATGGGCCATTGGTGCACGCGCCAAGACACAAGTTTAGCAGCAGCGTCCAAAGCAACATTCCACCAAAAAGCAAGTCGGACACGAGTACGCGACCAAAACGCGGGACGGCCATGCAGCATATCTTGTGACAAGAGTCAAGGCCAAGGCACTTCTAGCGCTTAGCCATGTTAGCCAGTCTAGCGCAGGCGTAGACCTGGATACATCATTCAACAGATAGGAACATGGAGAATAATGGTAGTCTAATAATCTCAAGAAACACTGATCCATACAATTTTTATAATAATTTACTATTTGAACGCTAGAAGAATCTCCCCCAATAGAGGGTGGACCGCAATTGAAGTCGCCGACACATGAGCTTGGAAGCAAACACAACAAAAACAAGGACGACATGTAGGGCCCAATCTAGAAGTGAGACTGCAACCGGATCGTAACTGTAACGTACATTGTTCAGCACTACTTCATTCTTTTTTATTCCATTTTGAAGAATGTGTAATGTCTAGCAGGTCTTTCATTTTGGACAGAAACCTTGATTCATACTTCTTCAAAAAACAACTAAGAGGACAATATAGGAAAAACATCACGTCCAATACCACAGCAATGCTAAATGAAAAATGCTTTCCAAAAAAAAGGGAGGATTAGAAAATGTACTTAGATTGACTAGACACTAGTGCCCAAATCTTGATTCCAAAGCGCACTAGCTTGGATTTCATGTATTGCCTTATAGCACAATACCGACCCTTGTAAGGCACCATAATCTTGTCAACAGTGCAAATGGCCTTGTTGTTGTAGAGGGACTGGCTAATTTTGGCAAAAGCCTTGATCAAAGGGAGCACTTTAGCTATCTTGTCGTATGCAAGGTCCTTGTGGTTGTTGACTACCTCTTCATTATTGATCAAATGTACACACCGTACAATGGCCTCGAACCTCTCGTGGGTCATGGCGGAAGAAATAGTTGGGCAAGTGTAGAAATTGTTTGCAGACTTGTACAACCTCCAATGCGGCACCACCTTCAAGCCCATGAACACCAAAATCCCAAACCAACATAACAATTCTTCACTTGTATGTCCACCTAGTCGTTATGCCTGTTTGTAAGATGCGGCTTCTTGTAGACTGGCTGGGTAGCATACTTGCACAATAGTACCCAAGACAAAGATTAGCATAAACATGGAGAACACAATGTAAGAAATGCTTGAGCATTGTTGAATAAGAAGCAACACTTCAAGGAACCTTACCTGTTGGTTTCTATGACAATTCATTGTAGCATTGCTGGAGGCCAATATTTGAGGAAGTATTCAATGGGTTTAGTTGGAGATAGGTGTTCTATGCCAGTTGCCCTAGGCTTTGGTCCAGTGAATCCATGGATGTCTTGAAGGGCCATGACTAACTCCTGCCACTGGTCATCCGCCCACCGATCATGAAAGGTCCATCCCATTGTGTCTTCAGCATCGTCGTAAGGCCGAGTTCAGATATCGGGAGCTCATTGAATGAGCGCGTCGAAGAATGTGGCATGTCCCCGCTACTCACGTCGTCATAGTCCTGAAATTCACCTCTCCAATCCTCATCACTTGTATCAGAGAGAGACTTGGTAGTTGGAGCATGCTGTGTGTCTGTGGGAGATGAGGACCCCGACATGGGGAAGGGCTCGATCCCCGGCTCTCCAAAGTTTATTGTCCTTTGTATCTTGAAAGTATTGACACTATCCAAGTTGTCACGGGAAAGTGAAATGTTGGGGATCTGGAGAGCAGGCGCGCCGGTACTAGAATGCCAAAGGACTTTGTCAATGGGTTGAATGCCGTCAGCCATTGCCGGAGCATGAACCTTGGGATCCACCGTGACCAAGCCAAATACATGAGCAGTGGATGTTGTACCCACAGTCTTGCAATACAGATTGTAAGGTTAGTATGAGGTTTGGGAATCGTAAGTCTGATGACCGGGGCCTTTGACAGAAGCGGTCCAAGATTGCATTGAATTACACACCGTTACCAAGGCACGGAATTCATGTCTAGGTTGAACCCAGCTACACATCAATGAGGGAAGCCATAGAGGATCGGCCCTATAATTTGTAGGGTCAAAGAAGTGAATATCCTTGGTTGTAGCGTCAGCTACTCTAGAGTATTGGCAACCCAAACGACCAAACTCTCATAAGAATTGTTGTGCTTCACGACAATAAACCTGAGTGCAGGAACGTTTATGTTGAAGACCGACCGCATGGAGCTGTCTAGATCTTTGTGTTTAGCTTTATCACTAATCCTTGTGTGTTCAAAGGCATTCCACGCTTTCTCGGCATGTACTCGCCATTGAATCCTTGGTCAACAAGTTCATGCCCAATGAAGACCCAATGAGAGTTGTCGATGACTTACAGGGAGACATAAAAAGTACACTACGGCATGAGCAAGAGCATTGCTGGAAACACGAGCATTTCTAGCACCATAATCACAAAGTGACTTTAGAGATACAAAGCAAATGACTCAATACATGTCAATCTTTGTGGTGATTTAGTGTATGAAGCAGGTAATTTGTTTTTTCTACCAGTATGCAAAGATGCAAAAACTGAGACACGACTCACTTCAAATTCATCTTTTGCTTTGGGAGCCAAATTGTCCCAACTAAATCCAAAACATTTATACATTTCAGTTTTTTTTTGGGTAAACACAAAACTAATAGACCATAATAAGCATTTGACATGAATCTCAAAAGTATGGGAAGGGGGTTACCTGTACGTGGAGCGGGTGGTGAGTTGAGAACGCAGCAAAATTGGGCTTGAACGTAGAGAGGCAATCTCGGGAGGGACCCTTGAGGAGCCTCGGTCCTCCGTTCCGTCTCAGCACCAATGACCGCAATTTGTGAGGCAATTCAACCCCTCCTATTGCCACGACCCTGCCCACGTCCTTTAGCCCGACCTCAAACCGCTTTGACTGCCATACCACTTTTCCTATGCGCTGCGACATTTGTGAGTTGAAGTGCATTCCCAATTGAAGACACTTGCCCGCGCGTCACTATCCTCCCCTGACCTTGTCTCGCAGCCCATAACTCTCTAACTTCATCAGTCAAGTCCAAACAACGCTCACCTCCTTGCGTACTCTTGAAATGGATTTGCTCATTTGGTCCTTGTGAAGGAACAAGGACTCGTCTTGGCTGCCTAGAAAATGAGGGTGACCAAGCACTGGCACTTGGTTCTCCTCTTGCTGCATTTCTTGGATTCCCGTCGTTCTCAACACCAGCGCTTCTTGATTTGGAATCCCGGGGTTCATCAGCAACGGCAAAATGAGTGCGGTTTGCATCACTGGAGCACTTGTCAATGCAACTGAGGCCGATGGAAGCGGATTGACCAATAATCTCCGTCGTCGACTTGCTTTGGAGCTCGGAGACGAAACAGCTTTGGTCGGCAGTTGAGAAGGTCGGGATCAAAGCGCATCCCCGGGGTCCTGGAAGTTGGGGATTGTTGGGCTTGAGCACTCCTCGCAGCCTCGCGAGCCTCCTCCGTGGTCTGAACCATCTTGCGAAGACTGGTAGTCCAGGAAAAAACAAAACCGGATCAACCAATTCACGTGGAAACTGAATCCACGAGGATCTCCCTCTTCCAGACATTCCTTCCAACGCAGGATGTGTTGAATGTGATGCCGAAACAAAAATCAATACCAGCATAGGTCGGTAGTTCCAATCAATTGAAAGGTGCATGGGGGAAGTTGCCGTTTGTACATCCAAACAAGGGTTATCAATCGAATAATGGATTTTTGTTGTGCTTTGGTGGCCCCATGCTCTTGCGCCCAATGCGACAGCTCTTTGATTTCTTCCAAGCACACCGGATCTGGAGTTTGAGAGCTCAAGTTTTCATCCCCAACCATCAGCGCTCTAGTCGACGAGCTCACGATGGTCATGTTGCAATGGAGTAGAACCACTACGCTTCCGCACAAAGGATTGAGCCCGATTGTCATCTCCCCACAACAATTGAGCCCACTACCCACTGTCATGAATGGCAAATTCAAAGCCGCCAAAATCACGCAAAACCACTACGTCCCAGCACTGCATAGAGTGAATGCGCATCCCTCACAACTTGCTCAATGTTGCAAAATGGTAATTGAAGGACGCCCCACTCTGCTTCCCCAAAAATTGTATCTAGAGCCTTCAACGTGCCAAAAATCTAAAACCTAGTGCCACCTAGCAGAGTCTAGACACATCGGCTCAAAAGATATCGCTTCTCCTCCGGGCATTGTAAAATCCTAAAAAATACATACACCGTAGATGCAGTGGCGTACAATTGCTCATAGAAATTGCACAAAACCTCCAACTTCACTGCCAAGAATTGCATGCGGTCCAGGGAGAGTGTGGTACGCAACCCTCAAAACCCTAAATCAAACCGCAGACCTGAACACCCTCAAATACTGGAAAAGGCCTCGATATTGGCCAGAGTGGATCATTTAGACGTTTAGGGGTTAATATTCATTGATTTCAATATGCTAAACAACCATCATGGATTTTTTCATCCACCTTAGACCACCACTTTTCATCCATATTAATTTTCATTCATTGGCTCCAAAGAACATCATTGATTTATTTCATCCACATCCTCCCCTCTTTCAAATGATTATTGCACTTTAAAGACAAATTGTGTTGATTTAGGGAATTTTTGTTGTTTCAAAACATCCAATCTCAAATTACAAAAAAATTTATTTCTCCTCTTACACTCTAAAAAGTCTCTTTTATTGCTCACCGCTCATTGCTCACTGCTCACCGCTCACGATCTAGCGTCGTTGCGGTGGAGATGCTCTAAGAGCGCTAGCGCTGTTTTCAAAAACATGGACTCCATTCTTTTTTCTCAAAGATTCATTCTATTTTAATAGAAAACAGTCCATTTTTTTATAGACAATGTCGTACTCCATGTTTTTTTGCAAACATAATAATTACGAAAGCAAAGGGAAATTCGATAAACTATTAATTGATAAGATCATGCTATTAGTGTGGTTGTCAAGGTACTCATCCAGCTAGCAAGGACTGAGAGGTAAAGAGCCAATGTGACAGGTGGAGTGCATTTGTGCTGAAGTTGACAAAACTTTCCTTATAATGAAGTTTATTTATTTTGAATTTTATATGTGCCAGTCACCAGACATGTATCTTAAGGTTAAATGAATATAAAAAGGGAATTGATATGTGCACACAGGGGTTTGATATATGCATACCGGAGGGGGGTAAATTTTAGTTTTTACCATCAGCCAGTGGAATTTGAAAATTTTGAATTCAGATTTAGATTTAGAGACTTGAATTTAGTTTGTAACCATGATGGAGGTTACAATTTAACAATACTTAGTGGAAAAACTTAGTTAGGTGGCAAAACTATTATTTTTACCCTTATTTGTAAAAATAGTAAGCTTTTTTATTGGGTGTTGTTCAATTGTAACTTCATTTGTAGTTCTAAACTAAATCAAGGTCTCTAAATCCAAATCTAAATTCAAAATTTTCAAATTCCACTCATTGATGGTAAAACTAAAATTTACCACCCCCGGGTGTGCATATATCAAACCTTGGGTGTGCACATATCAATCTATCTATATAATAGAACACAATTGGCAATCCTTTTACCACATGGATAAAAAAACTGCATGGGAAAAAACTTGTGTGGGTAGAAATTTGCATGGGTAAAAAATGGCATGTGGAAAAAAATGTGTGGGTAAAAAGAAGAAAGGCATGAGTGATTACTACACAAGTAAAAAATTGGTGTAGGTTCAAAATAAATAATATTTTTATGAGTGAGAGAATAGTGATGTTCATTTTATTGCATGGGTAAAAAACTCAATGGGTACAAGGGAATGTTTTGTAAACAGAGACTAATGAATTACTACATAAGTAAAGTTTGAAATTGGAATTTGCGGATAAAAAGTAAGAATAATTTTCTTGTGGGAAAAATGTTTTGCAAAATTGGGCCTACAATTGTTTTGCATCCGGTTGAACCGACAGGGACAAGTGCCTGTACTAGTTCCTATAAAATTGAAACAAAACAATCTACCCAAACAAAAGCGACATTTCTATGAAAAATGAAGTTTGAAATTTAGATTACAAGGAAATTGGAGTCCATTCTTTCCAAACATTGGAATCCTCTCTTCCAAAACTTTGTTTATGATTAAGGTACATTGAGAGATTTACGGCACATGAAGTCCATTTTAAAACATGAACTTCATTTTTCTCAAAAACAAGTTTCAGTAGTAGAAATAAGGTCCTCAAGCACCAAGCTACAATGTCAGAACTTGGTGATGCAAGTCCATATGGTACCAAAGCTCATGCCCAGTTGGATCTTGAGCACCAAGTTTTGACGTGGTACATTAGGACATTATTTCTACTGGTGTTTTCAAATTAACACTATATTTGTTAATTTGAGAAAATGTATTTCTATTGGATTTTGGGATACTGAATTTTGCATGTGTGAGAGAATATTTTGGTGGTTTAAAGTAAGTTTTTTGATGACTCCTTCAAGACATTTCATCATTGATGTAAGGTCTTGAAGTACTCTTCAAAAAATTTACTATGAATCACCATAAATCTCTTAAAAATATGAAATTCAAAAGTCCCAAGATTACATTTTTTTCCCAAATTAATAAATACCACATTAAATTCATTTTATATGGAAAAGTCATCTTTGCAAGTCTTAGTCTAATTGTTCGTCAATATCAAGCTTCATTAATATGGCCTTTAATTAAGTGCATCACCACTCATCCCTACAGCAGACTCAAAAAGTTGTTTCAATTCCTTACATAGACCAAAAATAAGACAGTTTGGTCATTGGTTTGAGCCACTATAAACAAAAAAATCTAAGTTCAAAACCCAACCTCTCAACTAAAAGAGCAACGGAATAAGATTTCTTTTTAAGAATTATTTTCAGAGCATGTGTATTAAGGCTTATATAGTTTTAAATTTGGGTAAATATAGCGTAGGTTAAATTTCTATATATGATGATGGGTTTCATTGTTTGTTATAAAATAAACTCCGTAATATTCTAGTACAAATTCCTTCATTCGGTTGAACTAGCATTGAAAACTATTGTTAACTGGTGGATAGAGACTTTTGTGATGACTATTAAGAATCCCAACAAGAGGTACATTGATAGAAAGAATGCTATTTAGGAATCCACCCCAAACGCCTAGTTGGATTTACTTTTACTATTTCGAGGTGAATCTGCCGTCTCAGTAAAAGGCAAGTGGATATACTTTTACCCTCCATGAAAACTTTGATGAACTTTTGTGATGCATTCAAATACACGTATCCGTATCATATATTCTTCAAAAGTAAAGGAAAATTCTTGATCATGGTAGGTGCCCCATGGGGTTTTGTTGAATTGGTACAATTTAGTTGGATATAACTTACGCTCATAAATTATACATCTTGACCTTTCAATATTGGGCATCAAGATTGGAACTTGGGTTATCAAAAAATGTTTTGGTCAACAATAAAAAGCACATTGCACTATGCTTTGGATGGATGTGACGATGCACAAAACATATTCAACTCATCTCATTGAAGTTTGCTTTGAACACTGGACAAGCAGACATATTGATTCTTGAGATAAGCCCCTCAAATTTGCAATATTTGTATAGATACCCCCGATTTTTCAGAAATTGCACAAATATCTTTTGATTAAAAATTTCAAATGTTTGTTATGTTATGCATGCCACTTCCTTCTCTCTTTGTGTGCACGTTATTTTTTTTTGTTCTATTGCGTTCCTTGCTTCTACATTTGTCATGAAGGAAGTGATAAGCACAAATAAATGTCTAAAATCATGTTTTAAGGAAGTTTGTGCAGTTTTTGAAAAGCCATGAGTATCTATACAACTAGTACAAACTTTAGGGGTATCCATCAAAATTTCCCTTTATTCTTGTGGTGTAAGAATCAAGCACTCTCTTTGCTTTAAACATCATCATGAGAGACAAGAATGGTTGTTTATTAAGTAGTACATAATCTCCATATTTTCGTACCTTAACATTGTTGCAAAAATAAGAAGGAATGCTTACTTCATCAACATCTATATTGGGATCAAGTGTAATTACAGCTCCTGCACATTGCTTGTTTTAAGAAATTGTGGTTTGACACTGGAGCTTGGTTATCCAAGGCCTTATTTCTAATGCTTTAGGTATTTCAATTATCACTACAAGGGAATGGTGTCAATTTGAACATTTTCTGTCATTTATACTTGTTGATTTGAACATTTTTTTGTCACTGCACATAATTTTTTGTCATTTCAAACACATTTAGTCAATTTGGAAGTGTCAATTTGGACAATTTTTCTTGTAATATATATCAACATGCCCCACACTAATAATATCAGCTCACACTAGCTCAAAACATAAGTGAATTTGCACAACTTCCTAATAAAGTAGTTTGTAGTAAGTTAGATGTACTTAGATTGCTATGGGCTACAACACAAAAATGCCAGCCTGAGTAGTATGGCTCAAGTTGCCAAAATTTGGAGGAGATTTTGCAAGGATGTATCTCAATCAGAGAGCATATGAAGGATGTTATATTATGTAGGTGATGTGTGTGTGGCCAAGTTGCTATTTTAGGGGTGACAAAAGGTTGTAACCAAAATTCTAGTTGGAGAACAAAGACATGATGCATGCCACACCTTCATGCTAATGAGATATAATTCACCTAAATATGTGAATGGATCTTGCACTGATCAAAATCATGCCCTCATTCCAATTATTTGTATAGTGTTGTATGAGAGCATTGAACTCTTAGATAACACATTACAACTCTTGTAGAGAGAAATAAAAAAAAGAACTCTAATGCCCATGATGTCACCACCACATGAAAACTTGTTGTCTTTAGTAGCAAGGAAAAGAAGCGCAATAAATAAAAATTCCAAACATCTTAATAAATCTCAAAATTCAATTCAAATCCCTAAATTTCAAAAACCTTGGAAGATAGCATCTTTAGTGATATGGTTGGTTACCCAAAATTTCAAGACTAGTTTTTATTAACAACTTTTTAGTCTTCTAGTGGAGGTTCTAGTGTTGACTATTTCTAATGAATATTAAAAATTGACGACATCTCAGAAGATAAAAGGAAAGAAAAGATATAATCCTATGGGATGTTTTCTTTTTCTTTTTTGAAATAAGCGGAATATTCGATTATGCAAATATTACACTTATCCCTCTTCCAAATTCTCATTCATGATTATGGCATAGTGCAATGTCTGCAAAACATGGACTCTTTTTTTCCTCAAATACATATTTTTTTATTTATCTTTTATATGGGATAGTTCCATTTGCAAATACCCATCAGTGGAAAGAAAAAGAAGTACCCTTTCCTTGCTCCACGCCATCGAAAACCTCAGTAGTTTTGAATTTCTTGCTTTGTATTGATGCAACATATTGAGTTGAAATAAGCATGGGTGGTCTTTAACAAGTCTTAAGGTAGGAGCACCCATAACCAAGAAACTTTCTATTTTAGGATTTTAGGGTATCTCAGGGTATGAAATAGGCTTGAAATTAATATTTTTAGGTTAGGAAGTGGAAATAAAAAATATTGGGTTTGTTAAAAAACATTCTTACATGGTCATTTATTTGTGCAATTTATTCAAAGTGTTAAATAGCTTCTTACCCATGGGTGTTGACAGAGTGAGCTTAAACCATGCATCACAGAGCCTCTTATTGTCTTCAATTATTATCAAAACTAAAGCCTTGGTATCCACAACCTAGCCAACCTACTGCCAACAAGCACTGTCATGACTTCTTGTTATGAAGAAACAAAAATTAAAGCAGCAGAGTTGAGAGCAAAAGCAGTGGAGTTCGGTTTTGAGTTAGGTCACGTCCATGGGTGCTCCTACCTTAATTTCAATAGCATTCCCATGGTATTCATGATGCATAAATTGCTTTTAGAACCCTATGCCATTCCAACTTCAAAACGTCATAACTAATTTTCAAAGTATTCAATGAGTATGAACCAAAGTGTGTTAAATGATACTACTCTTAGGGCGGCTTTACATGACCAAATTTAACCCCTAAAGGACCAAGCCCTTTTCTCTATGAAAAACACTAAAAAATGCCAATTTTGGGGATGAAAAGAATGGTATTTTTTTTCTTCAAAATCTAACCTTAAGATCTTGCTCTAAATAGTGTGAGGTACTTGAGAAAAAAATGAGCTTATTCCAAATGAAAAGGAGTGAGATATTTACATGTGAAGTGAAGAAAAAAGTTTTTTTTCTTACTGCCCAAAAATTTCAGAAGCTATTGACCACTCTTATATCAAAAAAATTCTTTACGCAAAGTTGAGGTTTTTTTTTCCCATGTAGAAGACCAAGTTAGGTATGTGTGGGAGAATTTTCAAATCAATTGGAACTATGCAACACATGGGAAAAAATAATAAGTAAAAAGAAGTAGAGAATGACTTAAAACACTAAATTGTTAAGAATTTAATTATTAAAATGAAAAATGCAAATCCCAACAGTTGTAATGTTGTGATAAACACTTTACATCCTTTGGTTTGGTTTTTTTTCCAAAATAATGAAAATGAGTAAAATAAAGGACTTCAAAGTTTATTTTAGAGCAGAAATAGAGAATCCATAACTGCCCATAAACAAAAACTCCTCATAACTTTCATCTCATCTATCAAAATTGAATGATTCAAAGCTCCCCACGTCTATATAAGTCTAAAGAACATATTTCAGATTTTTATTTGAAAAAAATGAAAATTTTAAAGAAGTTTTTGGCTGCCCAAGGAGCAGCATTTTCTAGATTTTCATGCATAACTTCTTCAATACATGTCGGAATGAAGAAAAGATTACATTCACACGTAGATCTTTGAATTCCTCACCTTCAATAAAAGTTTCAGAAAATCACACAAAGTAGTTTAGCCATAGGTATAGGCCCGCAATCTCATTTGTCCCTTGAAGGGACAATGGTCCTTTAGGATTAAGCTAATTATCATTTACCAACATTTGATGTTTCCAATGTTAGTTTTAATTGGTTGATTCTTTAAAAACAACCACAAGGTCTTTACATTAGGAGTCAAGGCCAAATTTTCGAAACTTGTTTTAATAATGAAAAATGAAAAGATAAGATTAAACATTGCTCCAAATCCAAAAATTGGGTCATTAACCAATTCTTGACCCTAAAGTCATTGTTAAATTTATTAAAATATGATTATATGAATAAAATGATATTCTTTTAGAATAGTCAATAATGAAGGATGGAATGAAAATATCAATGGCTTTACTCGGTTATTTATTTATTTATTCCATTTCTTTTGAAAATTTCAAAGTTTGCATTAGTGGTATCAAATTTTTAGCTTTAAAGCTTTTACACACAAAAGAATTGACCCTTGTCATACTCATGTCATAATGGGTGTTTGGGTTACTCCTGAGGTCATTTGGGCTGAAATTTTGGTTGAATTGAACCCAAATTTTCATGGCCTTATATACATGCCAAGCAAAAAAGCCAAAACAAAATCTTAGTCAGAAAAACTAGGATAACAAGTTCAAACATAAGGGAGTAATAATGAATTTTGCATTTACTATTTGTCTAGATCTTCATAAAAGCGAGGATAAATCATACCAGACAAACTCTTACAACAATAATTGCAAAGAAAAAACAATGCTGCACTGACAGTTGCTATTAAATATTTTGGAAGTGCTACAGATGACCGAAAAAAGGAATTTAACAACCAATGGCTGCTCTGTTTAAAGTAGCCAAAAACCACCCCGAGTCTGAAGCCCTCATGAATGGCACTTATGACAACTACCATGGCCATGGGTGTGTTGAAATGACAATGGAAAAGTCTTTGCACTCATGGCCCCTTGATCTAGAAAATTGCAGGTTTTTTTTTTGTACTTCACCATCATAAAGCAATTTGGTGTTTGGCAAGTTCTTGTGCGTTTGTAACATAACTTCTAGTTGGTTTCTTTTACGTAACTCACGCACTCATCATTCAATTCAAAAAAAAAGTTGGAAAAGAAAACGAAAAAACAGAGAGGGTTGATATCATCAAACCAATCATATACAATGATGAATCCTCTCAAGAAGAGTGTTGAAATTCTTGCCAACCTCAAAGAAGTGGGTATGGCGTTACTTCTATCTTCTCTTTAAAATTGCATCAATCCGTAAAGGATGTTGCCTACCAAAAGTGTTGTCTATATTCATATGAGGACAGTTTGATATTTGAAGAAATGATCTTATGCTAAATGCCAAAAATTTCCCAAAAAATCCTAGTTGATCAATAATATGTCTACAACTTGGCTTGAAATTTACAGTTCCAATAGGATTTATGTGCTACCCAAATACTCCATCTGTATATATTACAAGAGTCCATTTACAAAACAACAACATCCTTTCGGGATTAAACATTGACAATCTTGCAATAAATTAAGCTAGTTTTAATGTGAGACATTCAAATAGCTCTTGATAACTATGGTCTTGTACAATGAGCGGGGAGATCCAAAAATCAATAGAAAGTCAGTCAAATGATATGCAAAAAAAATTGGTTGAAACTTGAACAAATCAGATAAAAACAACTGTGTCTTTGGAAAACGTCTAATTCCAGTATAAGTATGTCGCCAATGTTTGATGCATGAATTAAAAATACCAATTAAATTTGAGAAATATACGATTTTTACTATTAAAAAACTCCCAAATCTCCCCTGACGTTGGTCTTGCACAGTCCAATTTTGTTACATATTATTCTTGAAAGTCAAATGATGAGATCTCTCAATTCGCATGGTAATTTTGACACCCCTGATTACCTTTCTTCTTTACAATGAGTTTTTTTTGTATATTGTTAAAAAAATTGGAGCTTGCTCTGTAATATATGCTTGAAATTGGTTGATCCTCCCTTGCTGTTTATGTCCTTGTGAGGTGTTTCACACAAACTCAAAAGAATTCCTTGGCCCTTTGCCAAATCCCTAACCAACGTATCCAACTCCAAGGGTCACATATATATTTTTTAAGGCAAGGGCGCCACTTGATTGAGGTATGCCTGGATAGTCTCCTTTTAATTAACCCTTTAAGGACTATGCGACCATATTTTGGTGGCTGGGAGTAGTTTTTGGCCTACATATCAAAATCGCTCAACAATTTGGAAATTGATCTTGAAGAATACTTGTGATCACAAGAATTTTGCATCCATCTAAAAAAATAACAATGGAATCAAGTATGTGAGTTGACAAATAATGGTATTTATAAGGAGTGGCCTAAAAATACGTATCCATTTTTTGTCAAAGATGGATCAAAGCAACAACACAATACATCAAATATGCAAGAAGAATGTCAAATTTCAAATGAACACTCTTAAAAGATTTCAAATTGCTTAAGAAAGACGCATGCATTGTTTTCCTATACGGTAGCAATATAATTGTAGTGTTTAAAGATGTATTGAAATGGTGTTGTCATTTCATTTTTAAAATTTGACATCCTATATTTAAGGCCAATTCTTAATTGTTTTCACCAATCAGATTTTCCATAACAGTTATCAAATTTCTTGTAAAGCATTTTAAGGGTAGTCAAGAAAGTGGGATTTTTTATCCTTTTTGTCCACTTAGCTACACTTAGTGATTGCTTTTTTTTAATCTATTTTGTGTGAAACTTGTCTTATTGGAAAGGTGGGAACCTTGGCTTTTTAGAAATGTAAGGCTCTTTTCAATCAAAGCTTGCATGAAGTGTTAACATCCAAAACTACACAAGCATGAAAAACTAAAGGTTCTCCACATACGGCTCACTCAATCATTAAAATATTTCACCTACAACAATAAATCTAGTTGAAAATTTGATATGTAACAACAAACAAGGTGTCCTCATTTGTACGGTAAGATTATTCAAATTGGGTCCATATTTGATTCAACTACACATCTAAATTTGTCATCCTTATTTTTAGTGGGTTTTCTGAAAATGGGTGCGGTCCTTGAAGGGTTAAAGGTTGCACTTATTTGTAATATCAAATCCTTCCATGCTTACTTGCGATGTGCGCTCAAGAGGTTCAAAAAATCATCTGATTCTTGTCCGTGTTGTGAATTGATTCCCCATGCAGTTATTTTTATGTTGTGGTTGGCATTGGCAATCCATGCCCCGTCTCTATGTTTGACTAGCGGCCTTGCCAATTCTTTGCACTCACCTACATTTGTTCTCTCCTTCAGCAACTTTTCACTCCCTTTTCCTCTCCCTTCCCTTTCTTTTTTTTAAATTTTTGGTGACAACTACACACCCAAATGCGTTGTAATACAGACAGATTCTTATCCTTTTTGTGATTCTTGGAGCCACCCCCACCAAAACCTAACTAACCCTTATTTGTCATACCAATTCCTTGGGTTGGGTTTGTTTGGTTAGTTTTGGAAACCCCTAATATTCAAGGGTAAGTTTTTAAACATCTAAGCGTGCGGTGTTGTGATCAATACAATATAAGGTATTTTTCTTGTATTTAGGAATGGATTTGCATTACTACATTTGAGATCAACAAAGAAGTTGGAAAATAAATCAATGCGGTACTAGTGAGCTATTTGAAATCTCAAGTTAAAACTTCTATATAGTGATAAGTGTTAGTTATATTATAACATATCTACTATGCCCTTGGGATGTTTAAAGGTTAAAATAGAGTGCATTTGCAATAAACATATATTCAACTAGTATACAAGCGCATGCTTTGCGAGAATTGGACATGCATGGGTAATGCAACATTCAATTTTACAGAATCAAATCAATTAGTCTAAAATCTAATCCTAATATAGTTTACAAAAAATCAATATCTCACAACTTGTTAAAATCTTACCATAATGCATTGTCATTATGGTTTTTTTTAAAACCAAAATAGTAATTGCCTTCATGACAATATTACTTTTAATACGTTGCTAGGAGGTGCTTGATGTTTTGTTGATTTTCTAGCACATTTTTGGAGAGCGATTGGTGTTCTATATTTGGGGCATCCTTATTGTTTCAACTTCCACCAAAAATTTCTAAAATGTTATAGAAAAGGCCCCAGGGTTGAAATCCTCCCACTCAATAGTATAGATTTAAAAGGGAAAAAAAGGGGTTTAGGATCCTTTGATCAAAGAATGAGTTCCAATGATAATAAGGATGAGAATATGCTCGAGGTTGTACAAAAAATAAGTAAAAGGTGGTTGAATCAATAACTCCCCCTTGTTTTGTGGTAGGAGGACAAGAGCTTTCCTTGCTTTCAAACCATGTTCCTGAAAGGCATGGCTGGGCAAGGAGTTGGTGCAAAGCAACATCCCATGTATGCTGAGTACTCTTGGTACCATGGCTTAATTGGAAAGCTTGGTCCCTTGGATCCTGTGATACCTGGGATGTGTCAAGTTGAAAGCTTAGCCTTTTTTTTGGTGTGGGACAACGAGACCTAGATTCTCACAATTTTAAAAAATAAAAATAAACATTGCACTCTTCCATGAAAATTGGAGTTCAAAGGGAGGGCGCTATTTCGTGAGACGCTATTTTATGAGCATAAAATGGTGAGCTTATGAGCAATGAGTAGTAATGAGTATCAATTTGGTGAGCGGGAAACAATTTTGAGCTTAAATTTGGTGGAAAAACTTAAAACTAGTAAGTTCTTTGAAGACAAAAGTTCAAAATGCACAATTTTAGGACCCTATGTATACGGTTATAAGTAAAACTAAGTATTTTGACCAAAAAAATTGGCTCATTGCTCATAACTCATGGATATTTGTTCACAATATAGCATTCCTTGAGTGTAATGTTTTTTAACCCATCACCGCCCATGGTATTTTTGAGTATCTCAAAATTTGCTTCAAAGTGAACAAAATGCCAAAATTTTGATCAATTTTATCAATTTTCTTTGAGGCGCAACCGTACAAATCTAAAGTAGACATGTTATAGATCACATAGGAAAAGAAATCACAACAATATCACTTGTGGATTGAAAGATTATAATGTTTGATCATGGGGGCATTAAAATTGTAAAAGTGATTTGAAGTCTTTCAATCCTCTTTTTGCATCTCAAACCTCACATTGAGGGTACCAAAAAAATACAAGTATGTAAAGTATAACATGCATAACCGCAATCAATTTACGGCTTCTCAAAATCTATTCTACAATTTTTTTAACTGAATTTTTAAATGTGATTTTTTCTCCAAGTTCTAGTGTACTTGAGGCTCATTTGCAAGAGCCTTTAACACTAGAAAGTGAAGATTTGCAATGGACATTCTTGCACAAAATCTTGAATAGACAAATCGCTTTAATGCATTTTCAAAATCAAATTCCTGATGCTAAAACTAGATTTCAATAAGACTTTAAAAATAACAAAAATCACCAAAAAAATCTTGAAAAAAGGTCATGCGTCTCTGAATAAATTTAGAGGGGCCTGGCCCCTTGGGCAGTGAGGGGTTAAAATGAGTCCCATTTATAGCAAACATCATATTTCCCCTTCTTGGATTAACCCTGAAAGGACCAAGAGTGTTTCTTGAGAAAAATCTTAGAAACTGCCAACCTTTAGTGCATTGCCCAAAATTGTTTTTTTGTTTTTTTTCCTGAATTTCAACTGTAAAAAACTGTGTTGAGAAAATAAATCAATATATGCAAAAATATCCAGCCCATTTGATAGCATGGATTTGGAGGTTATAACATTTGAAGTGAGAAAAGTTTTTTTTTCATTCCTCCAAACCAAAGTTAGCAGACTTCAAGCCCGGTTCACTCATAAAAAAGTTCAGAAGTAAATACATAATCTTGTTTATCAAATCACCTTACAATTCAAATAGGCTAAGTGAATTGGTAATACACTAGTCATTTTTTCATGATTTCTTATGTATTGAGGAAGTCTTTTCTTTGAAATTCAAATGGTGAAAAGTTAGAGATAAACATTTGGAATAAGTGAAAAAAAATCCAATAGTTTTGAATTTGTAAATTGCAAGTTACTAGGACTTGAAGTTAGAAGAGAGCCTTTTTTCTTGAAACCACCTTGACATAGTTAGCAAAGTTCCACTCCTCTTAGAATGTGATTTGAGTGCTCAAGTTTTTTTGAAGACAATTGTATACCATGTTTACGTACATGCCAAGTTTCAAAAGTTGATGGGAGCTTTAGCATAAGATTCTCCAAAGATGCCCACATTATCCAAGCTGCCCAGATTCTTTGGGCATCCAATTGGGAAAGTTTTACAATTCCACTTGGAGATACATACTTACACCTTGTGTAACATTTTTGAGAACATCCAATAAAAATTGGCTTTGTATGACCCTACCCAAGTTCTTAAGTGTTTGTTGAAAGGACACTTGGTTTTTTAGGAGTTAATGACTTTATAAAGACTAAAGCATATTAATGTTTTGGCATAATGCCACAAGCCTTCCTTCATTAAATATGCTTTATTTTGATACGAATAGTCTAAATAGATGTAAATTAGCCATACTAAATTAGCTCCTTATAAATAATGATATACATAAAAAAATGAACTATCATAAGGGCCTCTTCACTTATGATCATTGGCCCAAAGGATGTTCATTTTCCACCAATTAGATTGCAAGAAACTAGGACTTTGGCCTCTTAATACTTCACATTAGAGGCCAAATTCCAAGATCCCTCACTTTTCATGATATCACTCATCTAGGACAATGGCCTCTTGAAATAAGTTTGGGTCAAACAAAAATAGAAACCCAAACTATAGTTGAGAGGCCATTAATTTTTTTTCATAAAGTAATAAAAAACTAACAAGATCTTGTCTGTTAGAATTGGAAGGTCTAATAAATATTACAAATTTGGACTTTAGGCTTGGCCTTTGGAGGCTTCACACTATGACCATTCAAATTGAAAGGCTTGAAAAATTTGTTATCAAGAGTTTGGACTTGACCTTTGGAAGTTTCACTTTAAGAGTAACCAAAGGTGTCAATTTTCAACTTATTTCTTTGGCCTCTCAATAGAATTTGGCCACTCAATCCCATAACGTCTCTGCTTGATTGGTCATAGTGCAAAGCTGCCCTAACTCATGTACCTATGCATACTTGCCTTCAATTTTTTTGAAAAAGGTAACCCTCTCACAGTCAATTCTATGTTAGATTTAGCACACAAGGAAGCGGCATTCAAGATATTTCTAAAATGGCAATTTCATCATTTCTTTACAATAGTCAAGTTCACAAGTTGAAGAAATTGATTTTTTCAGCAGAATTTTACATTTTCTCATGTGAAAGCAATAATAAGTGTAGTACGCTAAAGACACCTTACATATGATATACTAATCTGTTTTTTTATGTTTGGTCATCATGGGTGCTACTGAGGTTTACTACTCTCTGAGAAAACTTGGCAACAAATTGTTTATTTTCTACACAAAATCTTTTGAATTTCTTCTAAAAATAATCAATGTATCTTCTTTTAAGTATAGTCGACATCGTTTCCATAAAAAATATGTTTGTTACATATGTGATATTTAACAGTGGTACATAATAAAGAAATAAGCATAAATATATAGTATGTTATGTAATGCTAATAGATGGGGTTTCAAAACATTTAGACACCTAATAAGTATAACGACTGCTGTAATTCATAAATATATAATTTTTTATATTTTTATTTTAAAGTTTCACGTTTATCTATATACTACTAAGTGGGAGGATTTTCCTTAGTGTGCTCTTTCCTAAAATTTTATAGAATTTTTTGTTGTAAATTGAAGCAACAAAGGGCACTCAAGATATGAAACACCAAGTGTCTTGCAACCATGTCCTTTTCCAAAAAAATTATAAATTTTTGGTGAAAGTTGAAACAATAAACTATGCTCCAAATAGAAAACATCAAATGACCTCTAACCATGTGTTAGAAAATCACTAAAATGCCAAGTGCCTCTAGCAAAGTATTAAAGAGTAGCATTGTGATGAAGGCAATTGATATTTTTGGTCTCAGAATAGGACCAAAATGGTGGTGCATGAGGGTTAGATTTTAGATCACATGTGAAATATTGAATTTTTGTAAAGTATATCAAGATTAAATTCTAGACCATTTGATTTGTAAAATATTGATTTTTATAAAGTTGAATGTTATATTACCCATACATGTCGGACACTCCAAATCTCGTATATTTGGAATTTAAGTTTAAAGTTTTTACACATGGATTTGGAGGCATAATTAGGACAGTCCTTCAAGATAAAACAATTACAGTGAGATACTGAGATCCTTGGGTGGGGTGAGATCCCACATAAATGGCTCAGACTGGAATCCTTGAAGAGTTGAAGGGCATATCAAAATCACGAATGTATTTGATTGTGCCAATTACTAGGTCTAGGCCTAACCTTTCAAATGGTGGCACCATTTACTCACATTATTGTAAAACTTAATTACGTTAAAAGCTCACACTGATTTGCCGCTAAGAAATTGCCACTTAATGCAAAGAGCATGCATCTCCTTGATCTAGTTACAAATGAATGAAAACGTCTTGCTACATAAATGCTACTTAAAAATACTTCTTGTATAAGTAGCTTTAGCAGCTAAGACATTGCAAAATGGTTTTTTTTTTCAATTGAATCTTGTGGAGTTTTCATTTATTTGAATCTATACAGGAATTGCTAAAGCCACACCTCAAGGTGTTGTTTGAGCATGGAATGTGAGAATTTAACCCCTAAAGCATTGAGCTCAAATTTTCACCAAAATTGCTTCAAAACTGCCATTTCTAGTACAAGTACATAATTTTAGAAAAAAAAAAGTTTTTTGACAAATGTAACCATAAGATCTTGTACTACACTAGTACCCAAACATGTAAGAAAAAATTTCAGGAGTTTTTACCATGTAGATTGTTAGATATTTGAGTATGAATTGACAAATAGCCATTTTTTGTCTCTGTAGAAATCCGAGCATCTATACTTCACAAGGTCATATTTGTATGAAAAGAACTCCAAAATGGTTGTAATTTTTTAGATTTTTTATTCAAATAAAGTTGGGTACTCACTTGAAAAGTTTCAAATCATTTGGAATTATCAAACACATGGAAAAACAATAGCAAGTAAAAAGAAGCAGAGAATGATTCAAACCACTAAATTGTTAAGAACTTAGTTATGGAAATGAAAAATTCCAATCCCAATGGTTGTAATCTTGTGATGAACAATCTACAACTTTTGGTTTTGTTTTTGTTTTTTCAAATTATTAAAAACTGAGTAAATTAATGGACTTCAAAGTTTATTTTAGAGTAGAGAAACCATAACTACCCGCAAACAAAATCTCCTCGTACCTTTCATGTCATTGATCAAAATGGAATGATTCAAAGCTTCCCAAGTATATATAAATCTAAAAAGCCAATTTCAAAAAACAAGATTCAAAAAATGTAAATTTTAAAGAAATTTTTTGGCTGCCCATCGAGTAAAGAAAACCACATATCATGCAATAACTTTTGAACCATGAAGTCAAAAGTTATGAGGTGTGTTGGGCCTTAAAGCTACTCCTTGGACACATCATATGTGAAAATTTCGAAGAAAAAAAAATGAAAAACCCATTGGTAGTGAGCTGCCCAAAATTGCTATGTTGCCAAAAAAAACTGTTCAGTGCTTTAGGGGTTAAAACTATTTTTTAATACTTGAATCAAAAGATTTGTTTCACCTCTATCATTCTAAGGCTACATTCAAAAAAGTTGAAGGTGCTTGAACTTGAAACTAAAATGTAAGACTTTTGAATTAGTGAATTTAAACATACTTAAAAAAAAAAACAATGGTGCAATAAAAGTTCAACAGAAACTTGTACTTGTTTTTCATCCTTTCAAGGAGGTGGTAAATGCCATGATTGAATGAATGATGGATGACTTCAATAAAAAATAGCATTAAGTTCTCAAATTACATACTCACAAGGGTGTGATGTTAGCAATTTTGGGTGTGGCTTTAATAATCCCCTAAATTTATTGGGTAGAGTTTTTAGCAAATTTGATTTAGTTGCATTTACAAACTTGATTGTAAACATTTCTTGAACAAAAGCCTTAGTATTTTTAATTACCTTAATAATTGTGAAAATAACAACAAAAATTGTAAAGTGGTGTCATACTCTATAACATCACTTGTGTGACAATATTTTCTCCAAGCAATATTTCCATAGGTTGGATTCACACACAAACAATTTCACTTTTGCCCAATTGATTACTTGTGCTCCGCCCTTGTTTCCAATGGCTTAACCTTACACCGCCCAAGGGGACGGAATACATCCCCATTTGCTACTATTTTCAGAATCCCTGGGCGGTGTAGGGTTAAACATGAGAATGCCCTTTCCCTACACATCTTATTTACATAATAAGCTTGGTTCTATTAGTTGGGTACTTGCAAGCAAAGTATGATTTAAAAATTTGTGATTGGCCGAGGAAAAGGAGTTCCGTAACCAAATTATGTAACCAAATCATGTAACCAAATCATGGGGATGAGAGTGCATGGAGTTCTCTAACAAAATTGCAAGCAAAATATGATTTAAAAATTTGTGATTGGTCAAGGAAAAGGAGTTTTGTAACCAAATTATGTAACTGAATCATGGGGATGAGAGTGCATGGGGTTCTCTAACAAAATGGGAGGGCATGAGAAGGTGAGAGGTCATTGGAAATTATGAATGAAAAGGCATTGCAATTGTGAAAATTTATTGGAAGGTGAAAAGTCATTTGAAATTGTGAAATGTTATTGTAATTGTGAAATGTCACATGGAATGGGGAGACACAAGATGAGGATGGGGCCATGCAATGGGAGAATGGGGGCATGAGACTGGGACATGTGATGGCAAGGATGGGACAAGGACATGGGATGGCAAGGATGGGACAAGGACATGGGATGGGTACATGTGATGGATACATGGGATGGAGACATGGATGGGAACATGGGATGGGAACATGGAATAGCGGGCATGGAATGGCGGGCATGGGATGGGGACATGGGATGGCAGGCATGAAATGGGGAGACACGGGGTGGAGGATGGGGACATGGGATGGGGGCATGGGATGGAAGGATGTGGAGACATTGGATGGGGGACACAGAATGGGGGCAAAATTCTTGTTAATTTTTTTGCAGGGACCTCCTCCCGTGAAAGCCCTCCACCAGAACAACAGGTACATGGATCCACTAGTAAGATGATAATAGAGTACGTATTCCATGCCAAATCAAGTTTAATCTTTTTGCTTATCACGAGCGCTCACTTCAACATCAACGCAATATTTGATAATTTGGGAAAAATAAGGGTCCCACTTTGTTTTCCCCTCAAACCCAAAAAATTACTTTAAAACTAGATTTGAAGGTATTAGATTCAATCTCAGGCACTAAGATTTTTTCCCTTGCAAATCCCTCCTTTCAAGTAAGGGCACGTGTTGGTTTGAGGTGATCACCTCAAACATCTTGACTCACTTCCTAAAAGTCCCAAAATGTACCATTTTTCCTAAATTAACGAATATCGCTATCATTACTTTATAACGCATTTTTTGACATGATTAAATTCCGGTACTGACTTTGACGTTTAGGTGGCAATAAAAAATGGTATGTCATAAAATCCACAACATTTCGTCACTGATTTTGATATTAGAATGAAAAATGAATTTTTCTTTGAGGACTTTCTTTCGACATTCTAGTATACGTGTTGAAAATTTCCCATGACAAAAAGAGTGCTCAAAAGGGCGGTAAGGTAGTCTGCTCGTGAATGGACCATCTAAGCAAAAGTGCGCTTCTGTAGAAAAATCAGGGCAATTTGGTAAAATGGAAATATTTTTGGTAAAAAGTAAAAGAAGATCAGGTAATTGTGTGGTCATTTATTTTGAAATTTTCTGAGTTAGTATGAATTAACTATAATTTATCAAAGCAAAAGTGCATAAGGTAGCTATTCTTGATCATAGGTGGTAACATTCATGATGCAAAGGTGACTTGTAAATGGAACTCATGAATCCTAAAAGCAACCACTATAACGTCAAGAATGCTCCAATAAGGCTCTTAAAGCGTGCAAGCACCCATTTCATATTCTAATTGTCAAATCATGATTGAGAACAAGTTTTCATTTATTTTAGTATGATATTTATCTATACTTTATTGAAAGACAAATATGAACACAATTATGATCAATAAGCACACACAACAATGGCTCATGCCACTCTCTTAAGTTCCTAAAATGGTGCATGCAGAAGTACAATTTTTGAACATAAAAAATGTGATCCATTTAAGAACCTATGTGCATTGTTTTTGTGACCCTACATGGTTAGTTCCAAATGGATGGACCAAATTCAAGCAGACTACCTTATACATATTATAGAGTGTCCTTATATAGATTATAGAGTGTCAAACAATACGTCCAAAAAGTGCCATACAATGGGGACTTATGGATGAATGCATGTTTCTTGGATGAACATACCCATTTCATCCATATTTTACATGTTCATTTAGGGAAAATATCAAAAATACCCCTCAATTCTTTTTAAAATATCAAATATACCCTTATAATATTTGAAATATCAAAAATACCCCTGGCTTTGTGTAAGAATATCAATTATACCCCTAGTTATCTTAAAGAATATGACTGATACCCTTAGTTTTTGTGTCTTTTTACTGCAATTTTTGAAAAATATCAAAATGACAACAAAAATTACTATGTAATAATTACAATGGTTTTGATTGCAATAGACTTACATGCATATACCCTATATAGAGTTCAAAGAGATTGATTACATGATTTGGCTTGCATTCAACTTACATCTAGTTTTTGTACTTTCTATTATCATCCAAATATTTGCAAAAAATTGCAAAAAGAGGCTCAAGAGTGTTAGGATTTTTTTTATAATTGAAATAATACAAGGGTATATTTGATGTTTCATAATAATTGAAAATCCCAAAAAACTCGTGGTATAATTGATATTCCTACAAAAACCTAGGGGTATTTTTGATATTTCAAATAATATAGGGGTATATTAGATGTTTTGAAAGAATTGAGGGGTATTTTTGATATTTTTCCTTTCATTTATATTCTCCATGGGAAAAGAGCGTCATCCTTTCAACAAAAAAATCACAACTTACACCAACCAAACAAATTCCACTACAAAAACCTCTTAAATAAATTGATAAAAAATTCACACCAATGCAACAGCCTTTATCCCTAGGCCACACAAACCAAAGCAGCCAATTTGGAAGGGATGAAGAAGTAAAATATATTTTATGGAATATTGGGGGATAACTCCTTTGCTCAAAGTTTTATGCATTCTTTTACTGAAGATAACCGTTCCACCATTCAGAGTCAAGAGTTTGGAGACAATATTTAAAAAAAGCCTCAAAACCGCCAATTTCAAATGAAGCATAAACATGAGTGTAAACATTCAAAGAATCTGTTTCTTCCATTAAATAAAAAGGGTCAGTGATACGTGTGTCAATTTGATGAACCCATTTTTAATTTGATGTCCACTTAAAACATAAGAGGAGCTACTTGTGACAACCGGTGACAAATGTGACAAAAGCCCATTTTAGTTTAATGTCGATTTAAAAATAGAGTAGAGTACACGTCTAACCGAAGCACAGTTTGGACAGAAGTAAGAGTGTAGAATTTTATAATTTATTTTTGTCTTTTTAACCTATGCTAAATGGAGTCACCAATTGTTCATTTAACCTTGCTAAATGGGGGTGGCAAACTAGTTTTTACCGCCACTTATATTTTTACAATGGCGTTTTGTTTTGCCGAGCATTCAGCCACAAACACCAGGACACATGAACCCATTCACACCACTCACGAGTCTCCTTCGTTTTGCAGCAACAAGCAACCATCCACAACAACAGGGCACTTCCACAGAAAGCGTATACCACTATACCCCCAAGAGCCCTCCAACCTAAGCTACACTCCACAGCAAGTTGCAAGTTAAGAAAAAATACGAGTAAAGTACTTTGATGAAAGGCCAGCTTGCAATCACATGCACTGAGAAAGACTTCACATCCACAACTGTAACACAATCCCAGAGCCTAGCTCTGCAAAATCCGACACGCCGACGGCACCAGCCAAACGCCAGCCAAGCCAGAGAGGATCGTTGCTGCCGCTCACATCCTCAAACTTTTTCCAACCTACACAACCAATCAAACGCATTTAACTTACGTCAAAAGCACGGTTCCACTCAAGCCAAACTGCAAAATTAAAACCAGGCAGGACATAAACTTAACTTAAGCTTAGCTAAACTCCAAGTCCCTAGTTTCGTTGTCCAAGCCAGCCGCGAACTGTCACGCCTGTTGCTTCAGAGTACTCTGCAAATATCACAACCGCTGTCACGTTAATCCGTTCAATCTCTCATACGTGACGGAAACCCGTAACCTGGCTTTTTTGTCAAAGCATCAGTTAGTTAATCCTCAAATTACCGTTGATGACAAGCCCAACGGATTCATAAGCAAAGGCTCGGTAAACGAGGAGGGATTAGGAGAGAGGGGGGAACCTGAGTGAGAAGCTTGCAGTTAAGTTTACGGCATTTGGCCATGTTAAAAGCTGAGTCGTCCTGCAGTCTAGATGTCAGAGATACAGGTCACTAAGGGCACGGTACAACCTGCCAGGGGAGGTACGGCCCAGGTTCTCCATCCCCCATGAGTCCATGACCTGAAGCGCGTATTTACTTCGCTGCATTAACCTCAACTCTGCGTTGTCGAGTCTGTCAGCTCTTGCAGCGGAGACAGACAGAAACTGAGAGGGAGGGAAAGAGTGAGAGAGAGTGAGAGAGAGGGAAGACGCCTGGCTAAGCTTAGCTGTGAGTACAAACCAGTAGAGGTGGAGATAGAGGAGGGTCAAGGAAGTTGAAAGTGGCTACAGAAGTAGATGCACTTCGCATTTCCGTCGGTCTCTCTCTCTCGCTGCATTTGATTACATAAAGGGGAGCTCCCACGTCTGTGCTTCTGCATGTTGTCATCTACGTAGGGCGACTGCTGTTGCTGCTGCTTCGTCTCTGTAGCTGCAAGTTTGCAAAAGCAGAGTAAGGTAGGTAGCTCAAGTGTACCTCTGCGATATCCCTTCTTCTGTTGTGTTTTTTCATGTTCGCTTCAGCTTCTCTCACCAACGCCAACGGTTCAGCTCCAGTCATTGATTTTTGCCCTTAGCTCGTTGCGTATCGCCATGGTGCACATTGTGTCACAGGCAGAATTTTAGCCTGTTGATGTTTTTCGCATTGGGTAGAGTTGAGGAGAGTTCACCATGGCTATGCCGGGGAGGAGCTAGACTTGTGGTTTTTTCTGTGACAAGAGCTCATGCAGTTACTGACGTGAGTTGAGGTAATCTTACAGCGGTATTTCTAATGGAGACGACCACGTTGAGGATGCGGAACTTGGCACTGGCGCTCGTGGCGCTGCTCGTCATTATTGCAGTAGCAAGTGGTGAAACCGTCCATGACTCGGACATGCCCTCCGAGGGCAACTTCGAACAGTGGTTGCAGAACATGGCCGAGACCTCTGACGACGACGACGACCACATAGACGACATCTCGGGGAGCCGGACTGGCGGGTCGAGCCAACTGACATCAAGCCAGGACAAGGACGGTTCGCTCACAAAGTTGCCGAAGGTGAACATTGACAGCATCGGCGTGCTGCCCAAGGCCACCGGGACGCCGAAGAAGGTGGTGGTGGCGAAGAATGGCAAGGGCGATTACACCACCATCAATGACGCTATCAATGACATCCCTGCGCACTCCATGCACCGCACCATCATTCACATCAAAGCCGGTGTTTACAAGTAAGCCAACTAATAACTCCCTTGCTCCATAGCCTCCATGTTGCTAAGCTTTCCCTCACTACAGCTGCTAAACTGCTTTAATGTAAAAGCAATATTGTTCGAAATTGTTAGTTACCTCTCTCCCCACGAATGCCTGCAGCTCCCACATCCTACCGCCATGTTGTATGAGTTAAACTTCACACCAATGCTGCTTCTCGCCATTTGCACTGTTTTGATCCGAAGCTAGATTTTACCATGGTGAATGTTGGTGCTCACTTAACTTCAAATAAAAGATCTGTCGCAGGTTTTCGATGTACCTCTAGCTCCAACTTGCTGAGTGTTTTTTCGCTCACTCCAAGTGAAATCTTTGTTGTGGTGTGTCGCTGATGGAGGTTACTGTTTTTTTACGGTTTTGTAGGGAGAAGCTGGTTATCAACGAGACGAAACACTACATCACATTCCTTGGCGACGGGATGAACAAGACCATCATCACCTGGAACGACACAGCCGGAGACTTCGACGATGCGGACGTGATGTTGAAGACCTACCGCAGCGCTACCGTGGGCATCAGCTCCGAATGGTTTATCGCTAAAGGAGTCACCTTTGTGGTAAGCTCAATGTCAAATCAATGGAACATATTCGATTTCCCCGCTTGCAAACCTCGCAATCTAGCTGATTCATATGATTTGCATCAGTGCAAGTGATCGCAGTTATCGAGATTCTCAGGTGTACCTCTTGATTTGAGCCTTGGAGTTGAAAAAGCTTGAACGTTTGCGATGTTGCAGAACACGGCGCCAGCTCCTCCACCAGGCGCGGTGCTCAGACAAGCAGTAGCCATGCGCATCACAGGAGACAGAGCTGCTTTTTACAACTGCTCATTCTACGGATATCAGGACACGCTCTACGATCACAGAGGCCGCCATTACTTCGAGGACTGCTACATCCAGGGCTCCATCGATTTCATCTTCGGTAACGGTCGCTCTCTGTATCGGGTAAGCACTCCAAATCCTGCACCTCCTTTCTAACCTACAGCGTTTCATACCCTTCCCATATCTAGATGAAGCATTGCTATGTATGATTCTCTAGTACTTACATATCTAAATCCAAATTCACTTGATGACAACGCTGCTCTAAATCTCTGTTCTATAACGGTAAAGGGTGCTTTTCACTACCATCTCGAAGAAGTTATTCAAAGGCTTACTAACCAATATTTGCCATTAGAGTACTTACAGGAAGTATACGCTCTTGAAAACAGTATGACTGTTTTAATAAACTGTGAAATCATACGTCTACGTCGAATGTACTTTTAATCCTTTTGGAAGAATTAAGGCTATGACTGTTTTAACAAACTGCGAAAACCCATGTACACATCGAATGTATAACTTTTAACCCTTTTGGGAGGATAAAGGCTGGTTTTCAGTATAATTTTCGTACCTTTTCATGTGATTCTGGAGGAAAGAGAGAAGTGTAGGATTTGACAAAAGTGGGGGTTGTGAGCAGAGCTGCGAGCTGCACGTGGTGGCGGACACCTTCGGCTCTCTCACAGCGCAGAAGCGGAACGAAACCAAGATGCACACGGGCTTCTCCTTCGTGGACTGCCACGTGGACGGCACAGGAACAATCTACTTGGGCCGAGCTTGGGGGAATTACTCCCGGACAGTGTACAGCTACACGTACTTCTCCGACATCATCTACGGACCCGGCTGGTCCGACTTCGGCTTCCCGGACCGACAGTCGAAGACGCTCTTCGGCCAGTACAAGTGTGACGGACCCGGTGCCAACTCCCCGGAGCAGGTGACCTGGGCTCGCCATCTCACTGCCCAGGAAGCTAAGCCTTTCTTGTCCGTGGGGTTCATCAACGGCAAGAAGTGGCTGCCTAATTACCTCAAGAAGCCTAAGTTTACGTGAAGACGCACTTGCAATCAACAATCTCGACTGCAATGTCTCAGATTTTTCTATTCATGGGTGGGGTATTATCTGGCGAAGCTAGACGTATAGTGATAACAGTTCTGTTGAGGTCGAAGAGTTTTGTTTGTCAGTGCTTTACGATCCTAGAAAGGAGGAAGAGGGTTTCTCATTCATGACCCTCATTCTTGCACATTGTAGATAGGATCAACATAGCACACGATTTTAATTTTTCTGGAGTGTCCGGTGGATCAGTTTCAATGAATAAAGAACTTGAGTTTTTCTTACTTGTTGTTCCGGGGGTGTATTGTACACGCAGGTCTTTACTTGATATGTTGACGTGTTCCACATTCACAATCATTGTGAGCCTAAGTATCATGTCTCTTGCAGTCAAATGCATTACCAACATGAGACTGCAAAATAGAAATCTGCGAGTTAGTTCAACAATTTCTAAGTTCCTGCTCACGACATGACGAGAGGAGGGAAATAAATTCAAAAAACAGCAAAGCATCTTGAGTATATAGTCAGCATCAATCATGCAGGGTCAGTGCTTCGTCCAGTTCTGGATAAGTTGGAAAAACAAATGCTATTCAAAACTTGTGCCGTACGATGCTACAGCAAAGAGAGTGTACAAACCAGAGTAGGCAGCCATCAAACACAAAGTTGAGCCAATCTCCATGGGAGCCAATATGCCCTCCACCCTCGAGAACATTGTGAAAGGTCTACAGCAAACAGAACCTCTATCTACCTGAACTCTACAAAGTGCATCCGATTCCGCTATGGACCGAACTTCTGTTATACAAAGTGCACAGAAATGCTGAGAGAGTATATTAATGCACTGTTCGAAATTGCTACAAAAGAATGGTACTACAGGTGAAGGATACCTCAACACTATGAGATAAGAGTGCAGATCACCGGAGCCATTTGATAACAACGATAAGAATGATAACGGTAAACACCATGCCGCCATACACGATCCACCGATCCACTTTCTGCCGTCTCTCGATCACGCGCATCATCGTGTTACCCAACCCCACGGTGTTCAACACATCGTACGCCTTCCGTTGCGCTGATTTGAGGCGATCTCGTTGCACTGAATACTGCGCTAAAACAGCCAGTCCAGTGGCATACGCATCGTCCAACATTCGGGAGGAGTTCTTCGCAGACTGCAGCGCTTGCATCTCATCGTCGTGCACCTGCAAAACCATACGGTAGTATAGTAAAACCTCGTGAAATCAAGAAATAAACAATCCGGTGAGATAGATTGTAATGTCTTTTAGGGCAGAAACACCGTTGCTTTCCCTTCATTGCTCTTAACTACACATACAGGATGATTATTGCCAAACTTATCAACACAGTAAGAAGGTTAGTTAGTTCTCTTCCTGTGGAACCGACCAATGAGAATATCATATGTAGAACTGCAAAACTTTTACTGTCTATACAAGTCAGAAAAAACTATGTGCAGTGGATATGCAGCGAAGAGGAAGCCATTGTTTCTACGACATTCATAGCTAAATGCTTCAAAAACTATCAGATACATACGATTCTTGAACCAGTTTTCTTGTGTGGAAGATTTAAGACTTGATTATGGAAAGTTTCAAATCAGTTGACTAAGTTTTCTATCTGCTATTTAAGACTTGCGACCCTCATCGCTAAATGCTTCAAAAACGACCAGATACATATGATTCTTGAACCGTTTTTCTTGTGGGAGATTTAAGACATGATTATGATTAGTTTCAAATCAGTTAACGAAGTTTTGAATCTGCTATTTAAGACTTGCGGTATGCGTAAATATACCTGCAAGATGATCGCTCCATCTCCTCTGGTGCGACGAAAGAGCTCGGCCCGCTCTTGCGCATCGACTTGCCGACGGTGCTGGCGCAGGAGGTAGCGATCAAGCCCGGACTTGAGCGACTCCACCTCTTCCGCAACTTGCTCAATTCGACGCTTCCAGAGATCTCGTTGCCCTTTCGCCAAAACCTGGTTACGCCACATTCTGTCCATATCCGCGCTTGCGACTTGCAACTGCCCGATCTCCTTCTTCAGATGATCAACGAGGTCCGGCGCCGCGGGTGCTTGTTGTCCCTGAGCGTCTTGTCCGCCTCCTATCCCGCGGTAGCTAGGACTGCTCGAGCTACTCGGCTGTTGTCCTGCCATCTCCAATCGCTCAAGGCGCTCCAATCCATCGCGCACCATCAACAACGCCCGACGCGCTTGGCTGTATAATTTGTCCAAAGGCAACGCCCCTGCTGCTCCCATTCCCAAGCTCCCCGTCCCGCCGTAATCCTCTGCCATTACTCTCCTTTTAGAAACCCTAGCTCATGTCCAATCAACTCGCGCTCCGTTGTGATCAAGAATCGTAATGAAACTCCCGCAGCTCATAATAAAATCTAGCCACAGTTGTGCCGTCAGATCGAAGACCGCGAGCATTTATTTTCTCAAAATTTTCTCGGCGATCCAATACAAATCCTGCTCTTCTAAAATTCTAAAAACTAGTAGCTGCTCCAGATGTGATTCAAATTCTAGCTTCGTAACTTGATCGTAAGATCGACTCTCTCCTGCTCTTCTACAATTCTAAAAAACTCTCAGCTGCTCCAGATGTGATTCAAATTCTAACTTCGTAACTTGATCGTAAGATCGAGCCTGCTCTTCTAAAATTCTATGAAATCTCCGCTGCTCCAGATGTGATTGAAATTCTAACTTTGTAACTTGGATCGACTCTCTTCTGTCAACAAACGATCCAGAGACGACATAAATATGTGCATTCAAAGCTTCGTGCCATAAACCACTTGCGATGAAATCGCTATTGAGAGCAGAATGGGAACCGTAACGGAGGTGTTGATGTTGATGGAGTGCAGATCTGAAGAACGGGAAGAAAACGGAGGAGCTGGAAGAAACGTATGCGATCGCAACACCCGAGGAGACGAGGTAGAACCTCGCATTTGGCAATGGCGGGGAGCCTCAAACCTAAAAGGACATGGCGGATGAATGAAATATTTGGGTAGAGCGCACGGATGTGAGAGTGACTTTTCTGTGCTAGTGCACCTCTTTATTATTACCTTCTCTAGTATCACATGCTTTCCACTGTCGTCAAACCTTTAGGGCATCGTCAACCTATACATGGGGTTCGGGACTGGGAACTGGCCGCTCATGTGTTGTTCCTAAACTAGGAGGCTCTAATTCGGAGTGAGCATTTTGAACCAACCATGTAAAGTAGGAGGTTCTACAACAGAGCGTTTAAGGGTTGTAATTAAATTTTGTGGAGGAGAAATTTCATGAAATAATTTTTAGTAAATTTTCCTTAAAAGGCAAGAGGAATTGGCATCTAATCCAAGATGTTTCATATTTTTTGGAGCTTTGTGGATTTAGTTATGAAATTTTGAAGTGGAAAGGCCATAGGGGCTCTAAAGTGGTGCACCTCCTCAAATGTACATCATATGTACATTGTTGAAGGGTTATGAAAAATAACATGTACAAAATGAGTACATTTGAGGAAGTGCACTATTTTAGAGAAGTGCACCATTTTAGAGCCTCCTACCTTAGGGGTCACAAAGATAGTGCACAAAGGTTCTTAAATGGGTCACATTTTCTATGTTCAAAAATTATACTTGTGTATGTACTCTTTTATGAACTTAAGAGAGTGACATGAGCCATTCTTAAGTGTGCTTATTGGTCATAATTGTGTTTAGATTTTACTTTCAATAAAATACAAATATATGTCATATTAAAATATATAAAAATGTGTCCTCAATCATGATTCAAGTATTAGAATATGGAATGGGTGCTTGCATGCTTTAAGAGTCTTATTGGAGCATTCTTGGCTTTGTAAGGTAGGAGGCTCATAAAATGTCTAGGCTCTAAAATTGTCCACATTTTCAATGTACTCCTTTGGTACATGTTATTTTTCATAGATTTCAATAATGTACAAGGGATGCACATTTGAGGAGGTGGGCGGCTTTAGAGCCCTATGCCACTTCAACTTCAAAATTTCATAACTAATTCCACAAAGCTCCAAAAAATATGAAACAATTTAGCTTAGATACCAATTCCTCTTGTCTTTCAAGGAAAATTTATTGAAAAACATTTCAAAAAGTTTCACCTCCTCAAAATTTAGTTTCAACCCTTAGATGGTCGGTTTATGAGCCTCCTACCTTAGTGGTTGCTTTTATGATTCATGTGCTCCATTTACAAGCCGCCTTTGCATCATGAATGCTACCACCTATGATCAAGAATAGCTACCTATGCACCCTTTGCTTTGATAAATTTTAGTTAATTCATACTAACTTAAAAAATTTCAAATTAAATGGCCATAGAAGTGTGAGTCTTTTCTTCTTTGGCTTTCTACCAAAACATTTCTATTTTACCATGTTGCCTTGATTTTTCCACAAAGCGCACTATCACTTAGATGGTCCATTTACAAGCCTCCTATAATATTCATTTGATTGCTTCATCATTCAAAATCACCACTTAAGCTTAAGGTAGGAACACCCATAAGTGTGAGTTTAAGCATAATAGGGTATATACCTTGATCAAACAAGCTTGAAAATAATATTGCTAGATTAGCAAGAAGGAATGAAAAATATTGGCATCAATTTCAAAGTCCCAATTGCAAGCATTTGTTCACAAAGATTTTTCCAAGTCCAAAATCACTGAAAATCCATGGCCGTGAGTAGGAGACTCTAAAAACAACAAGATGGGGTTCTCACAACTGTCATGCAAGTCACCTACAACCATCACTTTGTCACCCATAACCATAAGTTCCCATAACCACCAAATTTATTAATTTCAAATGACTGACAGCTTGTGTCAAATGTAGGTCATGGCCAAGGGTACACTCACGGTTATGAGTGTTCCTACCTTACAAGTCATGTGTCCCTCCATCATAAAATCTCCACTTAAACTTAAATACAATTTTTCTTACCATAAAGGTTTTTCAATTTGCTCAAGAATGTTATATTGGAAACAGAAACAAAATACTCTAAGGCAACCTACCCCGTACTTGAGCAGTCTCCAATGCTACACTCTACATTTGGAGTATTCTCCACACACTCTTGAACCCAAAACAAAGCAATGAATGTCATTTACACAAGCAAATCTTACCACTTGTCAACTTAGGAGTTAGTTTGGGAAGGTTGGGATTGGGACCATCTAATATATATATAGAAACACATCTAGGCAATTTCAAGGATAATCTAAAGTTGCTAATAAAACCCTATGAGTTGCAACTTTGTCCTTTAACTCCTAAAGCACCAACTGTCCCCTTGGGGGACAAATGGGATTTTGGGCATGTACTTACAACTAAACTACTTTGTGTGATTTTTTGAAACTTTTACGAAAGATGGGGAACTCAAAGATCTACATGGGCATCTAAATTTTTCTTCATTCTGACATTTATTGAAGAAGTTAAAAATGAATTTATGGAAAAAGATTGAGATTGGCTACCCCAAAAATTTCTTTAAAAATTGCATTTAAAAAAAAGAAAAAAAAGAAATAGGTTCTTTAGACTTATACATAGGTGGGGAGCTTTGAATCATTCAATTTTCATTGATGACATGAAAGTTATGAGAAGTTTTTGTTTGTGGGTAGGACCTTACAAGTTGCAACTTTGCCCTTTAATATCAAAATAATCTACATAACTTATTTCCACAAAAATTATGCTCCATGATAGCTTGTTGAAAGGCAAACCCTACGGATATTTTTCCTGAATTTTCCGAGACCTTGAAGTACCCAAATTAAACCCTCAAAACCCTCGGGTATGGGTAAGGTTACCTTACCCGGGGTCAGTGGGTTCAGCTGAAAATTCATTCTAAACCGTGATCTGCCCAATAAAGCAAGAAAAGAGAACAATTGCACTCTAATGTTGAAGGCTATCACGCATTAAATTGTTTTCACAAAACTGAAAAAGCATGCTTGGTGCCCTCAAGCTTATCAATTACACTTTCACACTTTCTAAAATCAAAGCAGAAAAAGTCAAATACAAATCTTGGACATCCGAATAAAAACTTGGAGATTTAAGTTCTCAGTTGCAATCATTTTCAAAGTGATCAACCAAGCATCCAGTTCCATTCAACTTCCAAGGTACCATGTATCAAACACTCATCAAGATTCAAAGTCTCCGTCAGCAAGATCTTTCTGAAGCATGATCGAAAGCAAAGATGAAAACATCCATGGAAACACGAGCGAGACAGAGATCAATGACAACTCTCAAGACATGATCTGTGCCAAAAACGGCAATGAGGGGCATGATACAATAAAAAAATCAAAGCTCCAGCTTAATCCTCCTCTTCCACAATCTTCGTACCAAGGTTACGGAGCCCTTCAGCAGGGATCTCAGCAACGGAGACATAAGAGTACAACTCTTCCTTGGCATCCTCATCGTCATTGCGCTTCCTGGCGATGCGCACGCGTACTCTGGTGGGCACATTCCGCACACCTCGGCTCCAAATGTGCTTGTTCAGCTTCACATCCATTCGAACGTCTGTTGTTCCCATGGCTTTCTGGGCAAACTTGCGAATCTCCTTCACAGCCTTGGGAGCCATCTTCTTAAAGGTGCTGCACACTCAAAGAATAAGTCATCAGATACCTGCGATTCTAATGCAACTTGTCATGGCATTTCCAAAAGAAAAGTCTAAAATAAAAAGAAAGAGGGTGCCGTTAATGCATTAATCGGACAAGTTAACTTTCAGAAAGATGAAATATCACAAACTTTTGCATTCAAACCCTAGGAAAGGCGTTTGCAAATATTCCGTCATTTGCATTTGAGAAATGACATATATATGATGTCCACAGCCAGTTTCGTATTTTAAACTAATTACTAAATGCCTGTACTGCTCAAGCTGTGGCAATTAACAAAAGTTCCTGCTAAGTAACATGCCATGATTTTTACATTTATTTCCATCGGTGAGCTAAATTCCTTTATTTCGGACAGACTGAACTAATTGTGTCAACATCAATGGATTAAAGTGCTAAATCTGCTTGCACCAAGCAAGTACCGGCAGTTCGCAAAATGAAAAACCTAACTCCTAATAGATACTCTACAAGAGCGGTCCGTATTTGCATGATAAATAGTAGAAAAACGAGATCTCGTGCTATTATAATATAAATCTTTTCATTGTCTAGCTCAGCATCAGCATCCCTTTCTCATAAGACAGGAGGTGGCACCTCAAGGAATTCTTTCCAAAGTGAAGAATCGGGTTGCAGGACTTCCGCAACAAGATGCAGAAGATACCAAACCCTAACCACATAATAAGGTACTTTAACTTCATTAGCTACTGGTATACCGCGGACGAGAACATCACGCAGGACATTCAACAATTAATATCCAACTAACCACAAAGACAAAATTCTTCAAAGATTACCGAAACCGACTCCCTAAACCGCAAATAATTCGACTACCAAAACACTCCTAAAGAAAGAGCTATACTGCAACAAAACGAAGAAAAAATAGCGAAATAAAGGAAAAAGAAAGATCACCAAAGCACAAATCATCGATTTTGAAACGCAAGTTATCCTATAAACATGAGGGAAAAACGAGTTGGAACTGAATACACTAAATTTTGTACCAAGGAGTGGTAGAATGAGACCGTATTTAATCAGCGCAAGACCGTTCAGATTTTAGCTCAAATCCTAAAATAGTTAGGGTTTTAAAAGAGCTCGCGAAAAAATGAATACACTAAATTCTGTACCAAGGGAGTGGTAGAATGAGACCGTGTTTAATCAGCGTAAGACCTTTCAGTTAAGCTTAAACCCTAAAATAGTTAGGGTTTTGAAAGGAGCTCGTTCAAACAATTTTTCTGTATCGCGTTAACTTACCAGCCATGGAGACGCCTGTGGAGATTGATGGTGTACTCGCGGGTCACCACCTCGTCCTTGCGGATCTTGGCCTTCTCCCCCACCATTGTCGCTGACCGAGGGCTGGAAAATTTGCTCCTACAGCTCGCTGTGGCTGTCGCGGCAATCAAAAGAAAGAGCTTCTCGGAGGAGGGACTCCTTCTAAGGTGCGAGACAACCTCTGCGCCGTCGATCTTGCTCGACCGCTTCGATCGGAGCCTTCCGTTGTTTCTTCATTCGTCGATTTATATATCATCCATCGCTCGATGACATTTAATGCCACTAATGCAATTGTAGTTGCAAAAGTTAAATTGGTTGTTCAAAAAAGAGCTTTGAAGGAAAGCTACGGTGCATGACACTTATAACCAACAACTCCGAAATTCAAGTGGTTAGCCTACGGCTTTGTCAAAAAAAAATTATCAAAAAATCGAGTCCACCAAGATGAAGCTTAGGGTTTATTCCGCTTGGTGGTGGAATTACTTTTGAGCTAATGGGTATATGTGATGTACTTTGGTTAATAGTTGTTGGTTATAAGTGTCATGCACTATGTAAGGTAGAAATACCATAAACAGTTAAAATAAGGTGATATGAAGACTTTGGATCATAGTCTGGGGAGTTCTTTTAAGCTTAATTAGTCAATATCCTATATTCTCTTGGGCTAACCAATTGTCTAGAGTATACTCTCGGCTAAAGCCTATAGAAATAAAGATATATATTTTTTCCTCTTAAATGGTTGGTTTCTTTCCTAAACTTTTGAATTCAATTTGACTATTCTCAAAATCAACTGGCTAGCTCGTAACTAAATGCGGGTACTCCTCGTACATTGTTATGGATGCTTGTTCTTGTGAGAGTTGATTTTTATGTGGAAGAGGAATACAAAAGGTGCTATATGGAAGTGATCTTGAAGTCATTGTCCTAATAGAAAAATAAATTTTAAATTTCAAAGTGGAATGCAAGTGCAACCCCTCTAGTAGTGCTTCACACTCTCAAGAACAGTGAACCACATTGACCAAATTTGACATAAGGAATATCTAAAATCCAACATCTCTCACTACCATGAATAGTTTTTGAGGTCATAGGAACCAATGAAATCAAAACCTAGAAAGAAGTTGTGAACAATTGCTTGTGACTGTGGATGTGAAGAATGGGTTCACTATTTTGCAAATATTGTGAGCTCCAAAATGGTGTTAGTAATTTGTCATAAATTTTTTTTGGCTCTATAATAGTACCGTGCAGCTTTCTATTAAGAGATTTACATTCCAAATATTTGGTTTCTATGCTAGCACATCACCATTAAGGCCAAGAGCTACAATGCCATTCATGGGATAGTTACTGTTATTGGTATTTCTACCTCAATCATGTGATTTGATAGGCAATGTTGAAATAAACCAAAAGTATATCATATATGATAAAATTTTATAAATTCATTTAAAACACAGGAAATTCTATTAAACTTGACCTATTGCCCAAACAGACTATTTAACAACTTGGCTAATATTGGGTTTTTTTTATTAATCACATCATTGTTTTCTACTGTTAGAAGGTTCATACAGAAAGTCATTTTTTAAATAGACAATTTGTAATTGTAGCTTTTTGAGTTTAGGATTTAGATTTTGGGTGTGTGTAGTAATTGGGCAATCAAAAACATGCTCAACTGTTTTGATGTTTTCTTTGTGCGCGTTGCATAATTTGAATTTACATCGGTAATAATTCTAATTGTGGCAATGCTTTGCAGTTTGTATTTTACGTAATAGTTGTTAATGTATTTTTGAAAGATGTTCTTTATTTATTTAAAGTGTATGAAATCACCAATAACAACCAAAAAGTATTTTGAAGTGGAATGCGTTGCCACATACTGTACTCAGTATTGAATAAATGCATATACATTGTGATAGAATATTCATTCCTTAACTAAAATTTGAGTTGCTTCATCTTTCCGCAAAAGATTATAAGTTACACAATCATGGTAAAATAAAACAAAAAATCTATACATTAACATAGTGAACTAACAAAAGTGATCAAATTAGCACCTACCATCAAAGTGGCAAGGAAAGTAAAAGCACTTACTTAATTGAACAAAATGTCGAACTAATCTCCAAAAACTACAGAAATTACAATATTATAGACAACTACTGATTTCAAAGTACTAAAATACAAGGCTAAAATTTTGATATTTCTTCCTCTCAGAAGTAAAACAGATCCATAGGTGGCTAACAAGAGAGTAACATATACTGATCTAATTGTAGGATTTTGGTTATCCTAAATTAGGAGTACACATGACAAAATTTCATGTTGCATCTAAAGCAAAGATTTACAAAAACGGGTTAGGGAGCCATGCATGGAAGTATGCTGAAAAACAACAAAATTAAACATTGGAAATGATGTTCCAACAAATTTCTTAGAAGAAACATAAGAATTCTGAGGATTTGAGTTGTGCAGAGTCAAAAGAGCTGATCACCGTGGCCGATTCCCATGCGGCATGGGAGTTTGCCCTGAATCGTGACAAGAATGTAATCCCCATACAAAACGCAATGGCAACAAGATTTCAGAATCCAAATTAACCATTTTCTTCAATTTGTCAAACTAAGGTTAGCAAACCCTAACTGTGCACTAATAGATGTAGTTGCTTCAACCCCAAAATCCATATTTTACGAGATGAACAGAAGTGACACTTCATGTATGATTACTCAGAAAATACTGAAAAGCAACCTTCCTTTTTCACCACTTTGATGAAATTGAGGTAAGCTCTACATTTGTAGAATGAAAGAAACATTCAAAGGAGTAGGAAAGAATTGGCACACAAAAGACTCAATTACCAGAAGCTTGAAAGCATACAGATTATCTTTGTATTCTGCATAGCTAGCTCAAAAAACACAGTTACAACAAAAGGCTCTCAATAAAAGAACACACATCTCTTCGAGAATACTTTGAAGCATTACAGCTGCAGTCACCTTCTATCATTCAAAAACAAGCAGTCCTTGTACCACTCTGGCTCGCTTTTCAAGTGAAATACCTGCTCGAACTTCTTCAGGATAGCTTCTCTCTCCATACAAAGCCCCCTCCCCTGCAGTTCAGAGTCAACAAACTCCTTGGCAATGCCGCATGTAGATTTACAGTCACCATATTTTATGCATGAACCTTGTGGCACGTACCTACTCTCAGACATCATTCCAGCACAGTTTGTAAGTTACAAACATGAGAAAACGTTGTCGGTCAAGATATTTACATTCAGTGAGTATATCCTCAACGCATACTGGCACAATCCAGGCCTTCGACTTCATAGTTCCACCATCGCAGCACTTCGAATTTCCAAGCATTTTTCTAAGTAACCGGCTGGGAAAACAACACCAAGCTCATGAGTTCCATTGCATTCAAAAATTGTGGATCAATCAAAAGGTTCGGGGGTCCCCCATTGATCGATGTGCGCCATCCTGTTGCAGGTCCGTATTGAATATAATTGGGGCTGCCATTTCCTGCCAAAGTGATTAGGCTCCCAGAGATTCTCGGTTTGCTTTCCTGGCATGATACCAGTGGTGCATTGCGGCACCTAGAAAGAAAGAGAACAGCACCGCCAGAACAACAAATAGAAACAATGTCACTGATACTTCCAGCATGACTGAAGCTGCTCTTCGATCTCCAGCTCTTTGATGTGATCAGAACGCACAAGCGCAAGCCTACCACCTCTTCCCGGGCCTCTTCCACGCCGACTTGCTTCTCGTCTGCCCATGCAAAAAACCAAAGTGCAAATTAAGTGGCGCCTCTGGAAACAAAGTTCGATCAAGACTAGGAGAGACGACTATGAAGATGTGCTTGAGCCAGAGATGCGAGTGGACTTCAAAGAAACCAGTTGCTCAGCACGGCATGCTAGCTGCACAAGTCCAACAGCGACCGCCACCAACGGTGTTAGCACAACTGCTTTCGTCTGTACTGATGGGAATACGACTGTCGAGACAATCTCCAACGTTAGTTTCTGGATCCACTGGGGTCATGCCTGCTTATGATGCCTAAAAATAGATAAAATATAGCTCAGGCAGGGTACACCACTATATCATGGATTCATAGCACGTCTAGTATTCCAGTCTACTAGAGTTCATGATGCACAAAAGGATGGACTATCATAGTAGCTGCCAGGAGTGAACAATTTAGATGCAGGTACATTCGAAATGGTTGCCCTGTTACAGTCAGACGCTTGTGAGTCCTTCGACCATATCTTTACAGGTAAAAAATACCAATCATTAGTATGCATTCAAAGAGCATTTTGACATTTGTACGTAATCCAGTCAGTCTATTACTTGGGTGATCTTAAGATTGGCTATTTTAAAATCTTGATTAAGGCAGGAAACGCCATATTCATTAAATTGGGAAAACCAGATTCCCAAGTTTAAGGTCACCTTAAACTCCCAAAATCAGGGTTTCTTCCCAAATTAACGAATATGGCGTTAGGAGTGCCTAATTGAGATTCTGAGTAATGGTGATTGATGAAGGGAAAATTACAGAATATAAATGAGAAAAGAACCTTAGATTCGCTATCAGCAATTAGATGTGCTGTAACTAGGTCAGCAGTCGTTACCTCTATTGCAGATTTCGTTTGCGTCCTCCGCTGTTGACACGTTGATGTGCAGCACTGCTTTTAAATTCATTTCAAAAGAATCCAGCTGCGAACTCATTAATTTGTACTTGAAGCATTCAGCTTTGAATGAAGAAACGCATTTGCATGGGGTTCCTTTCCTATGCATTTAAGAACTCGTAACTTATCCATATGATATCCAATTAATAAAATACATATGTTAGTGCGTTGGAATCCTCTCAAAATGGGAGCAACACCTCCAAAAGAGTACGTATTTCATTCTAATATAACGGAAATCATTGAAGCTACAGGAAATGGTTCCTTACCTTAGTGAAGTAACCAAATGCAATGAGCCAGAATGTTGTAAGAGGTTTTGGACGCTAGGTTTATATATCTGCATTTGGACTTCCGCATTCAATTGCAGGTTTGAATTTTACTCAATTGACTGAGCACCAGAATTACAGCAAGAACGATAGTACAAGGAATTTGAAATTGAAGCTCAAAGACCACCATATACCATGCTTGAAAATAATATTATTCCAAGAAAAAGGTCAAATGCAACAAGAGAATCCATTTGACCATCTACAAACTTCGACCTTGCAGAGCTCAATTCCTGAGCCTGCAAAGAAAAACGGTTAATTAACACCTCCAGAATTACACCTGTGACTGGTACAGAAACATTCTTGCACAGTCACGAAGTAAGATCTGCAAGATAAAATCACTAATTATCTGAAACCTAAGTAAGACCTGCCTGAAAGAAACGTAAGCCTTTGCTTTTCACACCCATGTTGTTGGCAGAACTGCCTCCCCTCTCGGAGGCCGAAAAAAAAACAACATCGTGCATGAGCCTGCCCATCGTCACTTTCTGTACCGTGAGTCGGCAGAAGAAAAAGCCTAAGCAGGTGAACATCCAGTAGCCACACCTGCTTCAAATCTGGCACCTTAGAGGCCTGGCGCAAACGAAACCAGGAGGCGGAAAAAACACGAAGTTGCTATCCAGCCGTTCCTCTACACTTTTAAGGCACCGTCCAAATCCAGCCGTTCACTTCTCTTTACTGCCTTGACACTATCAGAAGCATCACAACCAAGAGAATACACAACGCCACAACCTGCAAAGCCAGGTGCGTGATTAGTTAAGATCTACAACCTTCCCCTTTGAAACTGCAAAGAAATTCATACATATCTATAGAAAATTGATCTCAAGAGATTTGACTCTTGTATCAGAGTGATCCCTCCAAGGCTCTCCAATGATCTCCTCGCTTCAACGTGTGTTAAAATGATTCAAGTGATCTGTTACCTTAGGTACATTCGTGTGTTCGTGACAAAGCTGAACTTTTCTGAACTTCAAACTCGGTGCTAACAAAATGCAACTGTACCAATACAATCAAACTTCAACCTTAATCAGGTAAAATATATAAGCACATAGAGGGGAAAAAGAATGTACCAAGAACATTTCATGGCCGACCTTGCTCTCTATGGTGAAAGCTCGCCTGTTCTTGATCTCAAATTTGCAGACTGAACGGATCTCATCCACGTACTTGTGTGTTGTAACGGCAGAGGGATCTGTCTTTTCAATCTAGCATCACAAGATTTTGAGATGAAAATCTAGAAACAGAGTTGTTCGATCAAATTATTTTAAGAAACTGAAAAGCTTCTTGAATTGTCGAAGCCTTGGCCAAATACAGGTCCTAGAAAGACATTTTCTGTATAGCATTAATTATTGTAAATGCTAACATCCAAGCCATCACTCCGACCAGTGTGCCAGCGAAAGTCATGAACAGCATAGAATTGGACAACAAAATGAAAACGACAAGATGAGCGACGAACATACCTTCGCAGCAATTAGGCCTGAGAAGTCATAAAATGCTCCATAAACATCTGGCATGGTCTTCACATCGAGAATTTTAGCTACCAAGCCTGCAATACCGAAACAACGAAAATGAGAGTTGCAGAAACAAACGGAAGTCGGCAATAACCAATGCAACGGATCATGTGAATGTACATGACCACAAGTTCTTGATAGGATCATGAGCGCTAGCTGTGTTGCCAATCTAGTTTTGAGGCTCAAAGAGGCTATCCTAGGCAATTACCCCTTCTTATTCTGACAGATCCCTTGAACACTTCCTCGTTGTTGTAGCACATGGCCAGAGTTCCTAACGCAGTAATCTGTCCATATTGCAGAGGAAAATAGCTGATAAGCTCAAGTACACTCCCCAGAATATAAGGTGCTTAAATTCAGTGGTTACATATAAAGATCACATTCACAATGTACAGAGAAATATGGCAGAAAAACAGATTTGAATGATAACAGAGGCTCCTCATGCGTTCCAATACCTGAAAAATGGCAGAAAATTGAAGAGTCGAAGAGTCTTGCAGGGACGCCATATACTGGAGACAATCACGGCCGTGTGAGAGAGCATCTGTCACCATCTCATTCAGACAGTGTAAAGCTTCCTTTCGATTATTTCCACCCCTAAAATCCTGCAATTAAATTTCGATGGAACTTAAGGAAGCTGCCAACAGAAATCAAGAGCATAGGACAGTATGGGTTTTAAGCTCCCAAGTTAACAAGAATATGCCATTATCAAGCACTGAAACACATAAGAGCTGCTAGAAATGCCAACTTTATGCATGAAACAGCTAAACATGGAACCAAAAAGAACCTGCGCCCCACAAACAATATACCTCAAGCTTGTCAGTATATTTCGCCCATATTTCTCGTGGCCACATTAGGCGAGGTGCAGGTTCAAAGTTAATATTCTCCAGGTAACTTCTTATGATGTTTGTTTTCTGAACAGAGACAAGAAAGCGGGGTTCAAAGAATCAGTTTCAAGAAGTTACAAAAAACTTGTTGACTGAAGTGAATTCCGAAAGCGCAGGGTCAGGGAAGCTAGAGCGATATCTCACCTGTAAAAACAAGCCCATAGAATTTGAAAGATAATCGGGAGTAAATTGCTCTACTCCAGCTGTGTAAAAAAGACGGGAAAGTCCCAAACCCATGAGTCCCGCGGTGAAATGACAGTACTCATTGTATTCCGCAAGGGTGTTAATCTGAGCACAAATATTAAAAAATATAAGTATCATGATGAGATAGAAGAAGGGGAAAAAAAGGTCACGTGGTTAGCTGATCTCTCATCATTCTTCCTGCGTTACCCAGATATGCACCTTGGTAGTTAGGTACTTCACCATGCCTTCTCCCATCCGTTCAGAAATCTCTACAATCACTTCCTGATATCTGCAGTAACAAGCAGGTCGTTACTACGGAAACAGCGCAAACTTTGTAGCAAAAGGTAAGGCAATATGCAGGAGTTTGGGAAGGAAAACACGGACCCGCTTGACAGCCCCAAGAAGGCAAGATTGACCAAATGAAACCTGTCCATCAGAAGCTTGTACTCATTATTTCCACCTGCTCTCACATGGAAAGAACAGCCAGAAGTTTGGGTAGTCGGTTAGCTTGGTCAACATCCAGATTTACAGAATTGCAAAGCCTAATGAAACTAATGGCTATCTATGCAGAAGGAGGGACACCTTGCTAAAAATCCCTTCTTGTTTCAGCACTAGCATGACCGGACTATCACGGACATGTGATAAATCAAGCATCAATAAGAGGAAATCCAGTCAAATTCAAGATCCGATATACCCATCTAGCAGAAGCCTCTATAACCACTATCGTCCATTAGTTGTGATATTACGATAACGTCCAGCTTTGAAGTTAACAAAATCAGTTGGAAATGATATGAAACAGTTTTCACGTTTACATTACCATTGCATAGAGTACTGTAAACGCCAAACTTACAAGGAAAATGAAACGTTGGATCGTATATCTTCTTATGGAGCTCCTTCAAAAGGTCCACTTTCACATCATATTCAAGGGTCATATCATCGTCTGTACAATAAAAATCCAACTCTTCAATTCAGTAAAACAAAATAAAATATAGACTGGACCATTGCAATCAAAAGAGCCCATAGTAACACGTATCTTCCAAAATCGTTGTGGCACTTTTGAACACCTCCGAAGCTCCAAAGTAGCTTCAAATTTCCTTGGACGTTATTGTTGTGAGCCACATTAATTATTGACACAATGAAATTGAAAAAATGGAAAATTAGGTGAATTGGTATCCAACTAATCTGTAAGTGATCCAGCAGACAAGTATAAAATAAAACAGAAAGAACTCACCAACAGCTTGAAGACCTCGCAAAACCAAGTAAAACACACAGACCTACGAAACCACAAAACGACCGTTACGTCAATATGACAAGATAAAGATGGCGTACTGTTCGCTGAAAGAGAAAGAAGGGGGAGCTAAATGAGACCATTGACGTGAATGTCCTTCCTTTAGAAACAGCATAAAGTATCGATACGATATCAAAAAAAAAGAAAAGTACTTACAGCGTTGCGAAGCCCAGGCTCTAGCTGTTGTATGACAATGGAAAAGCTTCGAGAAGCGCGTCCCAGCATCTGATAGCAAAAAGCGAGGTTCGGATCCGACGGAATAGCTCGAGTGGCTGCTACAGACGCCATCTTCAATTTCAGCAACTGAGTCAAGTCCTCCGGATTCTTCAAAATTGCCCCAATGATCCCCATCTTGATTGTTTTCCCCAATGAGTATTACCGCTTCCAAATTCGTTTCAAACCTTCGCCTGGCTCCCTATAAGTAGAAGATACTAAATCATTAAAGACTTGATTTCGTCGAGTCAACCGTCCGGCTAGTCTTCAATTAGCAAGTGGTAAAAACAAGCCTTCACTAAATGTCTATGACCACTTATCTTTGAATGGACATGGAATTTGTAAAGGTCAATTGCGTTAATCTACAGTCTCCTGCTTAAAATAAATGCATAAGAAACTCATTCAGAAAGATGAGATTTTGATCTTAAGAATGTTTGGCTCTTTTAGTATACACAAGGTGATATGTTTGGACCTTAATAGCGACCTCCCAATGAAAGCACACGCCGGTTAAAATGCTGGAACTGGCTGAAAAAGTATCGTCAACCTAAAGGTACGAATATCAGTACCTGTCGGCCCGAAAACCGCTTGCTCGAATCCCCTGAGAAGACCAAAAAATGGATCCTCCCTCTCAAGCAGGCTATCTCCACCGCAAATCAGCCAACTGTTCCAGAACCACGGCGCCTTGACAGCTGTGCGCCATGTGGCAATCCGCCATCGAAACAGATCCAACTACAACCTGAATCAACACGAATCCCCGAAAAAGGACAAATGTAAGTTCAGGTTCTTATTAAAAAACTAAACTAAACTATCCTAACCTAAATCAAACAATAAAAATTCAAATTCGATACACAACAACAATAAATTCCAAACTTAAAAAATATACAAAGCAGAGACATTATTATAAGAGAAATTAATTTCATATCCAAACTCGGCGCGCTGCATCTGTAAACCCTAAGAGCAAACTCCAGAACAGCACTCAATCCATCAAACTACTCTCCACGTTACGAACTAATCCGAAAATATCTTTCCATGAACCGCTTCCACAAAATGGAAAAATCATCTTACGTAAAGCAAAAAAAACGGCAGAATACTCAATAACGCCACTCAAGCTCTTCTAACAAACAACTACAACAACAAAAAATATGTATAATAAATTGACAATCCTTCACACATCTTGTGATCCCGCTGAACTTACCAAAAAATAAATAAAACAGAGTCTAAAAGGGAAATCACCTCACATAAAGCAAAAAAACGGCAGAATTCTCAATAACGCCACTCAAGCTCTTCCATCAACAACAACAACAAATAAATGTATAATAGATATTGAGAATCCTTCACACATCTTGTACGTGATCCCACTTAACTTACCAAAATAAAATAAAATAAAACAGAGTCTTCTCCGTGCCGTGCCGAAATGCCACCACTTGCAATAGTAACTCGACGTTCTCCTAGCAAACGAAACTTGCTACTGAAACTCACACACTAATAAATAAATAACTAGACTACCGAACATCGTGCACAAAATTCGGCAAAGTAAAAACGCTTGAACTTCGCCGTTGCCAAAAGTCTTGAGACGAGGCTAATAAGTTACTCTTGAGAGGTTAAGTTACACCGATGAATTTGCGCACAACTTATCTTGTATCTATGAATCTAAGTTACTTGACAAAAAGGGCGGTTTAGTTAAAGAATGAATACTTTTTTCTCCTGCAACCACTACGGAAAAAGTGGCAACAACAACAACAGAAAAGACTGTACCAGGACGGAGAGGCTTAGCTTAGCTTCGGTTCGGTTGCGCAGCTTGCTAAGCTAAGCTAGCGATGCACCAACCCTGGAGAGGAGAGGAGAGGAGACGGGAGGAGACGAGAGGAGAGGAGACGGGAGGAGACGAGAGGAGAGGAGACGGGAGGAGACGAGAGGAGAGGAGACGGGAGGAGACGAGAGGAGAGGAGACGGGAGGAGACGAGAGGAGAGGAGACGGGAGGAGACGAGAGGAGAGGAGACGGGAGGAGACGAGAGGAGAGGAGACGGGAGGAGACGAGAGGAGAGGAGACGGGAGGAGACGAGAGGAGAGGAGACGGGAGGAGACGAGAGGAGAGGCGGGGCTGCATGGGAGAAGAGAAAAATGGGAAAAAAAGGGCGGGGGCGGGGGAGAGAGCGAGACCGTGACAAGTGCACCAGAGCGCGCTGCCAGACGGTAACTAAGAAGCGGCTGATCTTCGGCTCAAATCTCACGAGTCACGACTCTTCTTTTTCAATGAGCTTTAGATGTGTACGTTACACTGTCGTGTTCCACTTCATTAGATTCTTTAATTCTAATAATAATATTTATATTAGCAGTTCTTTTTTATGTTTGTGACTATAAGGAGTTGCTAAAGGGATACTTTCATGTTGTTGACGTAACACTTTGAAGTGGGCATGACTCTCTTTTTCACTTGTTGTGTACGTTACATTGTCGTATTCCATTTCATTAGATTCTTTAATTCTAATAATGATAATGTATATTAGCAGTTCTTTTTTATGTTTGTGATTGCTAAAGGGACATCTCCATGTTGTTGATGTGTGCATGTGAGTTTTGTGAATGTCACCATTTTAGAGCATGCATTGATGTTCACCTTTTTAACCAATAGAGCACAAAAGTTAGGTTGATGGTAGAAGATTAGAAATTTGTCATTTTACTAGAAAAAATTCATGTTTTTTTTGACAAATTTTTTTGGACGTCCATTGGTTTTTATGTTAAAAATGACATCAAACATAACAGTAAAATGTTAGTTTTAACCCTTAAAGTACGGGCCTACAACCATGGATTTTCCATGGAATTGCAATCATCTTCTAGGAGTTATTTTGGCAATGTAATCAACATCAAAATTCATAATTATAATTTTAGTAGAAGAAGGTATGTGCATACTACATGTATAAAAAAGATTCATAACTCTTGAGGAAAATTTGAAATTAATGTAATCTTTTGAAGCATATGCTAAAGAAATTCATATTAATTATAAAATGAATTCAATTATGCTGATTTTTTTATTGTGGATGTGAATCATGATGAAGATCATTGTGATGGAATTTTTCATCCCATGTTGGTAAAACTAGAAAAAGTAACCATTCCATGGTAATAGATACTCAACTTGTGACATTAATAAAATTTTCAAAACTTAAATTTTTTCAAAATCTTAAAGTGCAAGGAGAAAGTAGACTTGGTAAACTTTCTATAGTTTGTTATGCTCAAACTAAAAACACATGATTTTAATAATTCAAATTGAGTTTTGGTAAAAAGATCCTCAAAATTCAAAATACACTACACAGTGGTGCATCTTTACTACTATAGGTGGGGAGCAGATTCGGCTCCTCACTGCCAAATTGATTATTTTTCTAAGAAAAATCAATTTAGCATCAGATTTCATAATTGGACAAAATTAGGCATTGTCAAAAAAAAGTTGTTATTATTTGGTATTCAACCAAATAAATTAGTTAAATTAAGCCTTTTTCTAAGCATCTTCTACTTTCTAAAGTTAGCCCTTGGTAAAAAATTTGTAGTAGATTGAGCCCTCTTGGAATCAACCTTGACCTTCCATTGTTAGCTAAACTTAATGACTTTTATAATATTTGGCATTTCAATTTTTTGATTTGTTTGACATTGGGCATTTTTGGAGAATACTTTATAGAATAATTAGGCAAAATTTTGGGGAATTATTTTATGTCAAATCTGCTAACAACCTACATTACTCAATTGGCAAGTGGGACCCTTTTGTGAACATTATGCATGCAAAAGTTATCTATCTACATGCTCTAGATTACACTGTTCATATCCCAATAGAATCTTAGATGAAAAATAGTGTTATTCCATTGTTAGAACACTTTTCAATCATCCAAAAGTCACAAAATGGCTGCAACGACGTTCAAGGGTTAACCCTTTAAGGGCCACACCCATTTTCACAAAATCCAATAAAAATAGGAGATGTAAGCTTAAATGTGCAATTGACTCAAATATGGACCCATTTTCAGTTATCCAACCATATGAATGGGAAGTACACCATGTTTACTATAAAGCACCAAAATTTTGGCTAGATCTACCATTGGAGATGAAACATTATAATGATTGAGTGAGCCGTATGCGGAAAATCTATAGTGTTTCATGCTTGTGTGGTTTTGAATGTTAACGCTTCATGCAAGCTTTGATTGAAAAGAGCCTTACATTTCTAGAAAGTAGGGTTTCCCACCTTTATAGTAAGACTAGTTTCACACAAAATAGACAGAAATAGCAATCACAAGGTGTAGCTAAGTGGATAAAAGGGTCAAAAAACCCACTTTCTTTGCTACCCTAATACGGTTCTACAAGAAATTTGATAATTATTTTGGAAAATCCAATTGGTGAAAAAAATCTAGAATTGGCCTTAAACGTAGGATGACAAATTTTAAAGCCAGAATGACAACGTTATATTAGTAAATCTTCAAATACTACAAATATACTACTAGCATATAGGAAAACAATATAACATATTTCTTAAGCAATTTGAAATTTTTTAGAATTGCGCAATTGAAATTTGACATTCTTCTTGCATACTTGATGTATTGTGTTGTTGCTTTGATCCATCTTTGACAAAAATGGATGCATATTTTGAAGCCATGCTGTATAAATACCATTATTTATCAACTCACATACCCAATTGCATTGTTATTTTTTTAGATGGATGCAAAATTCTTGTGATCACATGTGTCCTTTAAAACCAAATTCCGAATTATTGAGCAATTTCAACCTACATGCCAAAAACCACTCCCAGCGACCAAAATATGGTCGCATGGTCCTTATAGGGATAACATCTAAATTATAACATAAAAACAAGTGGACGTCAAAATAAATCTGCCAAAAAAAACACGGATTTCTTCTAGTATTTGGACAAGTTGTGGCATATCAAAATCTGATAAAAATCAAATGAGCAATATGATGTGGCTTGTTTAGCACCAACTTTCAAAAACTAATGCACTTCCATCATGATTTGAAGTGAAGAGCAGTAGAAAAGAGCAAGAATAGACAAAAGTGACACTAGTAAAAAACTCCGTCCAAAACAATAGAAAACCAACAGTTTCTTGTTGATTTGGGCACTTGCCCATGCTAATTGACTAATTTAATAAAATTCTATAAAAAACTAAATACGTTCTGTTGATTTGGACACCATTATCTAAATCAACATAAATTTTGGAATCTTTTGAGGATCTTTTGGGAATTTTTTGTGAATCTATAAGAATCTTTAAGAATCTTCAAGAATCTTTTGGAAATCATTGAGAATCTTGTCAAGATTTTTAAGAATATTTAAGAATCTTTTCAAGATTTTAGAATCTTTGAGAATCTTCTTGGAATCTTTGAGAATCTTTTAAGAATCTTTGAAAATCTTCAGGAATCTTTTCAAGTTTTTTTGGAATCTTTGAAAATGTTTGAAGACAATTAAGAATCTTTGAGAATCTTTGAGAATCTTTGAGAATCTTTTAGGAATCCTTGAGAATCTTTGGAAATCTTTGGAAATCTTTGGAAATCTTTTCAAGTATTTTTGGAATCTTTGAGAATGTTTGAAGCCAATTGAAAATCTTTGAGAAACTTTTTGGAATCTTCAAGAATCTTTGGAAATCTTCAAAAATCTTTTCAAGTTTTTTTGGAATCTTTGAGAATGTTCGAGAATCTTCAGAAATTTTTGAGAATCTTCTTGGAATCTTTGAGAATCTCCTTGGAATCTTTGAGAATCTTTAAGGAAGAATTGAGAATTCTTGAGAATCTTTGAAATTAGTTTGGAATATTTGAGAATCTTTGGAAATGTTCTAGGAATTTTGAATTTTTTTGAGAATTTTTTAAAATCTTTAAGAATCTTCTTGGAAGCTTTGAGAAGCTTCGAGAATCTTTAAGAATCTTTGGGAATCTTTGGGAATCTTTTGAGAATCTTTTGAGAATCTTCTTGGAAATTTTAAAAATCTTTGCAAATCTTTGAGAATTTTTAAGAACCTGTTTGGAATCTTTGAGAATCTTTTTAAAATCTTTATGAAATTTGTTAAAGTACTTCAAATTACTTATAGAAATAGAATCTCTTAGACTGAATTAGAGTCCTTTAGGAATCTTTCTAGGATTCATCAAAATACTTTAAAATATTTTTAATAAAAAAACTATTACAATAGTTTAGGTCTGTTTTTGAAATCTTTCTAAAATCTTTTTGGACCTCAATAAAATGTTTTGAAGTTTTCAAAAATAAAAGAAGTTTTGTAAAAAAAAAAATCTTTTAGAAGTTTGAGTGTACATTGATTGGTTCTATTTTCTTTGCTTTTCACAATTTGGTTAGATTTAAAATTAGCAACCTTAAAAATCAAGTAAAAACATGATTGTAATAACAAGAAAATCAACAGTTTTTTGTTGATCTGGACACTTTTGGACACAACTTCACTAATTCAACAAAATATTGTATAAAAAGCACAACATTTTGTTGATTTAAATACCAAAATTTCTTTACAAACAAATATAAAAGATGCTCCTCAATTCTTTGAAAAAATCATATATGTCCCTCAAGGATTAAAAGTACCTCTTTCCTTTTTGTATAAAGATCAACAATGCTTCTAGTATATTGGGAAAATATCAAAAATGCTCTTCAACTATTTTAAATTATTTATATCTTTGTGTTATATGAGAACCAAGTGTATAGTTTAATGCAAATTCTTACAAGAAACCAAAGGTGGTTTTTACATTTCAAATAACACAAAGATATATTTAACATTTCAAAATAGAAGAGCATTTTTATTACTTTTCCAAAATAATAGGACTATAATTGATACTCCTACAAAAAATAAGGAATATTTTTTATGTTTCAAATATTTTTGGCGTAAACTTGATATTTTGAAAGACTTACAGGGTGTTTTTAGTAATTTTCCTTCTATTATTGATCAAATGAATTTAAAAAATAAATAAACTTATAAAATATTTTTATAAGCTTTAAAAGATGGGAATTGATATGTGTACCACATCCTTCCAATTACTATACCACACCACAGGGTAAATTTTAGATTTCTACCATCAAAAAGCTGAATTTGAAAATTTTGAATTCAGATTTAGACTTAGAGACCATGGTATTGTTTAGGACCATAAAATAAATTGCAGTTCAACAACACCCAATGAAAAAGTTTAGTTAGGGAGAAAATTGTTAATTTTAATTTTGTTTGTAAAAAAAGATAAGCTTTTTCATTGGGTGTTGTTGAATTGCAACTTTTTTTATGGTCCTAGACAATACCATGGTCTCTAAGTCCAAATTTAAATTCAAAATTCTCAAACTCAAATTTTTGATGGTAGAAATCCAAAGTTTACCCCAAGGGTGTGGTACAGTAGTTCAAAGGGTGTGGTACACATATTAATGCCCTTAAAAAATATCCAAAACTATTCACAAGTCTATAGAATTTTGATTTTATAATTGCAAGGTTTTAATTCCGTAGCATTTCTTAATTTCATGTTATTTGAAGCTATCAAACTATGGAGGCTATTTTAACAAAATAAGGTATTTTTTACAAAAACATTAGCACTAAAAAATATTTAAAAATGAATCCAACCTTTTTCACCTCCAGCAATCCTTTTGAGATTTGTGAATTTTGATAAATTTATAAACAAAATCAAAAGGATGGAAATGAACAATTCTTTTTTAAATTTCTAAACACCTTCTCTGATTTTAGCTCATAACTTTTGATAAAAAGATTGAAATCCAAAAAAATGTGTTGAAAGTGAAAGTAAAATACATTTACCAACTTTTTTTAGTTCTAAGTTTTTTGAAGAAAAGTTCTTTAATAGGCCAAAATAGCCTCCAAAGTCTACTGGTTTACTATAAACAAGAACATTTAATGTACAAATAGAATCATGATTCCATGGTGTATATGTGTGGGTGCATGTGTGTTAGTGGTAGTGAGTGGTGTAGTAGTCTTGCTGTGTGGGAGCCTGGTGGTGGGGGGTTCGAACCCCAATGTGGGCCATTCCTAGCGATAGCCGTACTTGGTGCGGTGGCTAGGGGCTAGGCCAAGAGAAGTATGTTACTCCCTTTGCTTCACTAAAAAACCCGTATTTCGACTCATTTTTTGTTTAAGAAAAAACCATGTTTGTCTATTGACTTGGATTTTGTTTTAAAAAAAACCTATACTTATTTCTAAAACAAAATTAACTACTTAGCATGTTTGGTGACATTTTTTGGGTTTTTTATGCTCATTGATTGCTAATGTTAGCATTACAAAATTGATTGAGTGATTTTTGTTTACAAAGTGTGCCTATCATTAAGCTGGAATCATCAATAATATCAACAAAAAGATTTGGTTTTTTGATAGATGGGACAATCTGGGCAACTAGGCTAACTTGTTCTTTACTTACAATTGCATTGACACACTTCATATTAAGCATTTTACTAATTAATGGCAACAATAACAAAACACTTGAAATTTCAAAACTTTGTCACTTATTTCCTTTCCTTTTTAAAATACCTTAATTCTAACAAAAATTAAAATTGTGTTTGGAATAGTTTAAACCTAATATTCAATAACTTTCAATCACAATTTGTTGTTAATATTCATAATCTCTCACAAATTCTCAAACATGGGGTTTTTAGTGAAAAAGAGGGAGTATTTTTTAACAACATTTACAAATACTGAGAAGCATTTGTAAATTGTTGAAAATACCTTTGCACAATTCACTCAAAAAGGTTTGATAATATTTCTAGAGAACATTCACTAAAAGTCAAGCCTAATCAAATTCTCAATCTTGCTAATAGTGTACACGTGTTGGTGTTCTAGTTTGTCTTTCATGGTTCTTTTTATTTGAAGTTCTATTTCACAACTTACAACTCTTGAAGTTTTGATTTACCTTCCATAGTCTATATCTTAAGGTGTCATAAATCATTATCCATGATTTCCATTTCTTAAGATTAATTCACTTGAATCTTTATTGTCACAACTATTATTCTATTGAGTTTTCATTCTTGTTCCTTAAGAAACAAAGGTTGTTATATTTGACATCAATTTTGTATACCAATAAGTCAATAACCTACTTTTTCAAACCCTTAATAGGATTGCATAAGATTCAACCATTGAAGTTATGTCTGATATCATGAAAGCAAATCCTTGTCACAAAAATAGCATTTGTTGCTGCTCTTGTCACTTGATATGCTATCTCTCACTACAAAGTTTTAAACAAAAAATTTGATCAATCCATAAATGTATTTTATGTTTGGAGTGTATTTGGACCACCACCATGTCCAGATACACTCCAAATATAAAACATGTTTCTCAATTGATCAAATTTTATGTTTCTACTTCTAGAGTACCCAATCCATAACCTTCTCTCTCAATTTCATACGTCAAGAATAGAATTTTTGTTGAAAGATGAAAAAATACGTTTTCAAAAGTATGCCTAAAATTTAAGATAACCAACCATGTCATTGAAAATTCCTTCTAATAATTTTATAAAACCAAATGGTGAAGCCGGATTTTAAGAATATGTGTGGAATCTCTGTCACTGAACTTCTCCCCCTTTTATCACAAAAAAAAAACAACAAATTTACAGATATTTATAAATTGGTCGTCAAAAAATCTTTTTTGGTTTTCTCTCTTGACACACCAAGTGAAGTGCCCTCCACTCCAAAGCTTTGCATCAAGTTCCAGTCTTGATGTCCGCTAATAATGCCAAAGTACTGGTAGTCCTGGCTTCCTTCACAATTCGTATTCATATTTGAGGTGTTGATGTTTGGGCCGATCGACAAATGGCTGCTCACATTTCACAAGTTCTAAGCTTACAACCTCGGCATTTCGTGTCAAAGCTCACAAGCTCTGTTTTCTTCAAGGCTCCAATCCATTCAGCTCACTTCCAAGTTCAGACATCAGGGCTTCGCAGCTTTTTTTCAAGCTTTTCAAGCTTTTCTCGGTGAGTTTCATCGACCTTGCATCGTCAGAAGGCAGGTGTTCTCTGAAATCTTGTTCTATTCCTAATTCGATGCTGTTGCGGGATCCGGCGCAACCTTTCTTGCACTAAGCTTGTTTCATTGCAATCTGCGTGCTCTCGTCGAGGTCGTGCCTGCATCGAGGTCTCTGTCTATTTGCTTGTTTGTTTGTTAGTTAGTTTGTTCGTTCTTTAGTTTTGATTTTTATTCTGAGCTCTAATGTGTAAATGTAGCAAGTCATTCTTAGTTTTAAAGGACACGAGTCATTATGCCGATCTTTTAGCTCTAGTTGGATGCTGTTACGGAACTCTGCGCCATCTCCGTCGTTCTATACATTGGAGTCTGCGAGCTCTCTTCGAGGTCGTGCACTGCATCGAGGTTTCTGTCTGTTTGCTTGTTTGTTTGATTTTTTGTTTTGATTTTCATTCTGAGCAACTCTAATGTGTGAATGTAGCAAGAAATTTTGAATCTATAAGGACACGAGTCTTTATGTGGAATTTTTAGCTTTAGTTGGACGCTGTTATGGAATTCTGCGTGCTCTCCGTCGTTCTATACCATTGGAGTCTGCGAGCTCTCTTTAAGGTCGTGCTCTGCATCGAGGTTTCTGTCTATTTGCTAATTTGTTTGCTTGTTTGTTTTTGTTGTTTTAGTATTCACTATGAGCAACTCTAATGTGTGAACTTTAGCAAGTCATCCTTCGTTTTAAAGGACACGAGTCATTATGCCGATCTTTTAGCTCTAGTTGGATGCTGTTATGGAATTCTGTGTGATCTCCGTCGTTCTATACCATTGGAGTCTGCGAGCTCTTCTCGTGGTCGTGCACTGCATCGAGATTTCTGTCTGTTTGCTTGTTTATTTGTTCGTTTATTTATTTGTTTGTTTGATTTTTTGTTTTCAACTTTCATTATAAGCAACTCTAATGTGTGAACTTTAGCAAATCCTTTTTAATTTTTTAAGAACACGAGTCATTTTGTGGAATTTTAGCCCTGGTTGGATGCTGTTATGGAATTCTGTGTGATCTCCGTCGTTTAATACCATTTGAGTCTGCGAGCTCTTTTCGTGGTCGTGCGCTGCATCGAGGTTTCTGTTTTCTTTTCTTTTCTTTCTCTTTTTGTTTGTTTGTTTGTTTTTAAACTTGCATTAGGAGCGACTGATGTGTGAATGTAGTAAGTCATTCTTAATTTTGAAGGACGCGAGTCATTATGTGGAATTTTTAGCCCTGGTTGGATGCTGTTATGGAATTCTGCGTGATCTCCGTCGTTCTATACCATTGGAGTCTGCGAGCTCTCTTTAACGTCGTGCTCTGCATCGAGATTTCTGTCTGGTTGCTTGTTTATTTGTTTGTTTGTTTGATTTCTTGTTTTGATTATTATTATGAGCAACTCTAATGTGTGAACTTTAAGCAAGTTATTTGTAATTTTTAAGACGAGTCATTTTGTGGAATTTTTAGCTCTAGTTGGATCCTGCTATGGAATTTTGCGTGATCTCCGTCGTTCTATACCATTAAAGTCTGCGTGCTCTTCTAGTAGTCTGTAGTCGTGCACTGAATTGAGATTCCGTTATTTTAATTTTCTTTGCATGTAGAGCAGGCTCTATGTTGTGTTGTTAACAGGTGTTTTCTTTGGCAGAGTTGCGAGTTCACCGTCGGCTATGGCGGGGGGAGATCCAGCGCCTTCGGATAGCGGAGTGCATCCTGTGGCATCTTCGGGATTTAACACTGACCAGAGCATATACGAGTTTGCCCGGCCAAGTTACCCGCCTGCAGTAGTGGAGATTGTGAAGCGAGAGATTGTGCCCTCTCTTGGTGCCCCCGCCACCGCGTCCACTCTGTCCGTGATTGATCTCGCCGCTGGAACCGGAAAGTGGACGCGGTTGCTTCTTCCCTTCGGCATTGGCCAGCTTGTGGCAGTCGAGCCCTCGCCTGGCATGCGCAAAGAATTTGAGCAACTTTATCCTGGTGTTGTTGTCCTGGATGGCTCCGCCACTTCAATTCCGCTTCCGGATGGGAGTGTGGATGTCGTCTTCATTGCGCAGGTATGAGACCAATTCATTGACGTTGTTGAATGTTGTTCAAACCGATGTTCAAATTTGATTTTTCAGTTTTTTCGGCTTTTGAGCGATCAATCGTCATATTCGTTAATTTGGGAAAACGATGGGTACCATTTTGTACCTCACATTAATCCAAAATAGCCACCTTAATTGAAATTAAGGAGGTCACCTGAAATTAGTTAATGAACTTCTGTCCAAAATTTCAGAAGTTAATGAACTTTCTGTCCGAAAAGAAAAGAGCGTATTTTTGGAAAATATATATCTCATTTCATTGGAAAACAATCAACTGACTCCCAATTCAATGAATATGGCGTTCTCTGGAAAAAAAAAAAGCCAGAAGTCCCACTTTGTATGCTTTTTCCCAAATTGACGAATATATCATCAGGATATAAATCATGCATCAGAATGTTTCGGATCATGCGTATTGGGACATGCATTTGAAAAACTGGAATGAGAAACTATCTCAGTTTAAGTAAAACTTATGGATGTATGTTGGCAAAGTTTGTTGACATATACAAAATTCTGCATTTGATACTCTCACATCTCATATGTCACTTGATGTTGGTCCTTTTTACTTAATTCAAAGCGGTAATGAAACTATAGAAAATATGAATGAAGGTCTTGGTATAGTTCAAACGCATTTCCAATCAATATTCTTGCTGTTTTGCTTCGAATCCATTTGTCAAATTTGTTCATTTTGTGCATTTGAATTTCTTGGATATGTCGATTTGTGGATTCTGAATTTTCATTGTTCTTGACAAACGTCAATTGCTAGGCATTCCACTGGTTTGCAAATGTGGCTGCATTGACGGAGATACACCGCGTGTTGAAGGAGGGAGGAACGGTAGTCTTGCTTTGGAACTTGGAAGACAGGAAGACCGCCTGGGTGGCTCGATTACGAGAGGCCTACGAGAAGCATGAAGCTGGTAGTCCCCAGTATCGGTTGGGGTTGTGGAGGAGACCTTTTGAGGAGCCAGAGATGGCGGACAGGGTGTCCAAAATGTTCCAATTACCAATTCAGGAACGAAAAGTGAGTCATTCAGTGTCGAACACGAAAACCGCTGTATGGCAGCGAGTCCTCAGCAAGAGTTACATTGCAGTTCTTAAGGCTGAGCAGAAGGAAGAGCTGAAGAAAGAAGTGGATTCTATTCTAGCGGGGTCAGATATTCACTGGGACAATCAAGGCGATGACCTAGTGCTGCAATATCCCTACACCTCTGAAGTTGTCTGGTTCAAGAAGCTCTCCTGAGACATTTTGGAAAGATGTTGCAAAAATACAATCTATTGTATTCCAAATCCGCTAAATAACTTGAGGCTAGTATCACAAATATGTGATCACCTATCACTGGTGATGGTTTCAAATTCTAGGTCATTCGATTCTGCGAGACACTGGCAATTCTGCTGTGCTATTGCACTGGCTAGTTTTCATCATCCTGGCGAAGCAGCATCCATAGAATTCAGCATTGGTTTTTATTCACCGAGTCACCTGCCGAGTGCTACATATTACGAGTTGTCTAGAGTATACAAGAAAACATTCTTTCAGGTGAATTTTAAATTTAACACTCATTTCTAGGAGGATGTCGATTCTGCTTTCCAAATTCTTACTGTGAATGATGTTATTGCCGTCCTTGTTCGATTCTGTTGTTGAGACGTGATCTTCCTGCGACGTAGATTCCTGTGAGGCTTTACATATGACCAACTATCGATTAGCTCAACCTGGAAGCAGGTGCAGTGCATTGAAATACCATGGGCTTTGGTGACGATTATACTGCGACATGGAGTCATGGCGTTCCTCAAGATAGTCAACGCTACTGCATATATCTAAATAGGTGTTTCTAAGAGTGAGTATTCACACAGGTACGTTTAAAAAGTTGCATAATATAACAGCACCTCTTGATATTGTGCTTTGTCCATACATACTTCAGAGCACCGCAATTGTGGTTACTCTTAGTTTAGTTAAGATGCATGGTACGCCATACTTATATCAAAGTTCCACACCATGCTAACAACTTACTAATAAATGAACCTTCAGCTGTCCAGGTTGGTGCATTCACCTAGTAAAGAGCCCCATGAAAGCCTCTCGTTGAGTGCTCTGATGGATGTCACGATTTTTACATAAGAAGGTTATATAATCTGTTCAGTAGATGATCAACGGCTGACTCTCATGCGGATTCAGGTTCCGACGTGGGATCTTTGAAAGGGAGACTTAGAAGCTGCAAAATAGGCTGAAGACTGAAATGCTCAAGAGTGTTGAGCAGTTGGCCCTTCTTAACAGCTAAGTACTCCTCTATGGTGAATGGTTTGTAGTTGTTACTCTGGGTTGTTCTGTCGACGAGTTCAGGGGATGGAACAATCTCCAGTCCTGTCCGAGGAGCGAAAAAATACGCCAGTGAAATCCGGGCTTGAGTCTTGTTTACCACTGCTCGGTGTGGAACGCTCTTGTAGAGCGCGTTTGTCAGCACCTGTAGTAAAATGATAGCATCAGATCAAACCACTCATATTTTCAGTTATCCAAGTCACTCAACGTACCATTTGTTATTAGTTTGGGCAGTACTGCTCGCCAATTTGAAAATGTTTTATCTTTACCTGTAAAGTGTCACCGATATTGATTGCTAGTGCGTCAAGGTGCGGTTTCACTGCAACCCATTCATCATCCTTCTGCACTTGGAGTCCACCAATTTCACCCTGATGCAACACTGTCAGCAAGTTGAAGTCTGTATGTGCAGACATGCCCAGAGCTTTGTGCGGTTGAGGGCAAGGCGGGTAATGATTCCAACGTAGGAGCCCAGAGGCTTTGTCGATATAGCGCTGGAAGTGAGCGGCATTCACCTCCAAACCTTCAATGATCACGTCCATCAGCTGCTTGGCGAGTCTCTCCACCTTTTCATTGTATTCCTTGTACGACTCCCTGCCGTCATGGTAACTACTCATCAGCTCAAGTTATAAAAATTAGACTAAACATAGAGATTTACGTTTTGTGGGATTTGATTTCTGTGTTTACTTACCCGAAGTCTTTGTTATCTCCGTCAGGCCACAATGTTTGTTCGAAGCTCTCCATGGTGTCGTCATTTGCCAGGTAGAACCCTTCCGACCAAGGCTGGCTGTCAGTGGGCTTCACAGCAGCATGTCCATAGCCAGTATAGCTTCCGGGTGCCCGGGAGACCTTCAACTTCTCCTCTTTCGGCAGGGAGAAGAACTTCTGCGCTTGCTTCTGCACCCGGTCTAGAAGCTCTCCAGGCACCCCGTGATTGATAGCGTGGAAGAAGCCCCAATCCAGACAGGCTGCTCTCACTTTGGCCACCATATGCTTCCGTGCAGCTTTGTCGTCCGAGTTCAGAGAGCTTAGATCAACGGTTGGAATCTCAAGGTCAGTGAAGTCGTCGTGCTCAATGGTCGGGCGGTGCTGCACTGGCCAGACGTACACAAAGGAAACCGACTTCTTTCGATCTAAGGGCTTGATTGATGCAGTGGCAGCACTTGCAATGTTGTTGCTCCCTCTCAACCTGTTGGGTGGCAGGGGACCCAGCGGGAAAGGCGATGGTGGGCCGCTTGATAATGCGTTATTGAAGGACCGAGGAGTGGAGAGGTGCTCCAGCTTGTCTCGTGGCGACGGTGATGAGATCCGTGGGCTGAATGCTCTTCTGTTGTATGACAGAGGACTGCCGAGCGGCGAGAACGGAGACGACGGGCTATATGAGCGAGGAGTGACATTCTCTAATCCCCATGCATTGGCTCCGTAGGAGCGTGGCGTGACAATCTGGTCAGGGACGAATTTTGCATTTCTGGACTTGCGTGACGGGCTTGGAACCGAGCGTGGGCTGAAGCCTTGGGTTGGAGAAAGCGAGAGCGTTTCTGGAGCCATTGTCAGCCAATAAGTTTACTCAAATTGGACCTATCTATGTGACTGTTGCAAGGTGAGGATCTATGCAGTGTGAAGAAGGATGATTACGAAGTTTAAGGTATCAAACCATAGTTGAATTCTGTCCACTTAGAAGCTATGCTGTATTGCTCTGAGTGCATACTTTGCATGTTGCCATCTTTGTTTATAGTCAAGTTTTGGAGATCTGGTCTGTGTGAGAATCTCCTGCGATTTAGTCCAGAAGAGCGTCAAATATTTTGAATTACAGCTGGTGCACGTCTGTGCTTGAATGCAGCCATAGCAGAATATGTTATAATGTACTGGATTTGAAACTGCAACTAGTATGTCAACCATGTTAACTCTTAAACGTCACACCAAGCCCCTCGGATGGGTTTTCAGTGAAACTTGAAAACCCTGTGACGTTTAAGGGTTACGTCACGTTCTTAATTGTTGATACAGTATCATATACTGTATCACCGCAAGTCTTTTGACAGTTTAGAGTCAGAGGTACATACAGTAGCAGCACGGTATTCAAAAATATCAACCCATTGTTTCTATTTTTATTGCTACCGCGGCAATTGACCTGTACATCGTCTAAATGTCTGTTTGCACTTCCTTGTTCTTCCTTTCAGACTACTCGATAGAATGTGTGAACAAGGTACATCGTCAAACAGGGCTTTTTCTGTCAAGAAAAACATGTAACTTTAGCAAGTTTGCCTGAAATAGTGTTTCAGGTTATGTCCTACCCCAACTGTTCACTATTTGGAATTCTTTCTAAATTTACAGTGATTATTGACCGCACGAATTCAGCTTGTACTGTACAGTGAATTAGTTCTTACTTTTTTTGAATATTTTGAGGTTAGCTATCCAGTCAATATTGTAGCAATGAGGTTCTTTAACTGGTCAATATCACCGACGAGATATGCTGATAAAAAGCTTTTTGCCAACGTTTCCTCCAGTTTAGAGGTAAGCATGACATCGTCTGATGGTAGCATGACATAACCCTGCCTAATGCACGCAAGAATCTTGGGAGGGCTTGAGAAAAGCTCGAGCTGTTGTTGTTTTATTAGGATAGTTACGTAGCCTGGCAGGATTGAGCTCTAGCGTGATCATGAGATAGAATGCCCTGGCTAGTTTGGATGTCAGCTGACATAAGGTGGAGGTACCTATTACCAACCACGCCTCATACCTGATCAGTAGAGGAGGGGATTATTAATCAGTAGAGAGGGAGGATTCCAAGTCGGTAGGGATTGATTTCAAAGATTTATTGAACATATTGATTTGAATTAGGTGCAAATTGTAAAAGCTTGGAGCAATTATTGTTTAATACGGTGCGTGCCACCATATGGAAAGTGGCCAAATTCTTGGGTATTTTGTTTTATTAGCTTTTAGTTGTGACCTGCTTCACTACCAAGATAACACCTCGTGGACTTGTCATGATAGACATAAATGCTTGACCAAGTAGCATGATTCCACTTTGGATCTTTATCAATTTAGTTAGTCATCTTGTCAATTTCATGCAAATTAATTATTAATTTTGAGGCAATGAGTGCTAGGGTGGCCAATTCTTTGCCCTCTTAGTGTAAAATATCCAATAGTTACCATTTTTGAATGATGATAACTTTTTTTTGGCAAACAATAATTTCAATTTCTCTTCGTAACTTTTTTCCTAACATCTCATTGCTTGTAGTTACAAAGAGATATCATTATTTGAGGGTTGCTATAAATAGATAATATGATTGTTGCATCTTTGTTGGTTTATGGTGGCACGCACTATAGCTAAATTTATGACATGTTATTTAAGTTTTGGGCTTGTATTGGTTTAAAGTGTTTGAGATAATAACTTTGTTGACTTTTAAGGGACATTAATTAATTTTAGTTTACAATAGCATTGTGTTCACAATGAAGTTATGACACATGTCATTTGCTTCTAGTGCCATAATGAGTATGAAGTAGTCTCCTTGTTGATTGAAAATGCATGAGTCTCTAGACATTGGCTATGGGTTTGGAACACTTTTGGCACCCAAAAATCATAGTAATTTTAATGTTGCAAATAAAATTATGAAAAATTTGTAATCCCAATATTTCTTATCTTCCTATAAGGGAAAAATCTTTGTTGCCTTAAACTCTTTGTAATTTGTTGCAAAATTGCTTGAAGAATCAGGTTTGGGTGCACTCTCCTTTGTCAAACTTAGCCAAAAAGTGGCTCATGCTTGATCAAATGGTCCAAACTCTTCTTGTTCAGAAATGGCCAATTTTCATCTCGTTTTTTGTTTTTTTTGTGTATGGCTTTATTGGCTTTGGATTGCAGGGATTAGGCTTTGTAATGAGAGAGCTACTTTGTGGGAGTTTGAATTGGTACCTTATTCAAAAAGTGGATTAGTGGACAAAGCCTCTTGCAACGTATTTTTTTGTTAATGCTGTTTTTATGAGCTTGAAAACACATACCTTCATCTCTAAATATAGACTTCTCATAAATCTGGTTTGCATTATATTGTTCTTCCAAGGGTAGTTGCAAGAATGATTTGTCAGTTTTGTCTCAAACACCCTTAAAACTAGTAGTATTAGGTAGTATTATGAGATTTTGAATTTTTTTTTTATAAATAAAATAAAATATGAAAAATTTGTAAAGCACTTAAAATAGCATATTTGTGAAAATTTAGACTTAGAAATTTTTTATCCTAAAAGTTATGCACAAAAATAGAGGGACAAAAATTACCAATAAAAAGATAGTTTCTTTTTTCTTTTTAGAAAATAGTAAAGAATTTCAAAAAAACAAAATAAAAAATGGCCATTTTTTATCTCTCTCATTAGCTTGAACCAATGCAAGTGCTTTTTGGAGGAAGGTTTTTATCTTTCACCATTGGAGGGAGAAAGGATGCCCACTTTGAGACAATGTGTAGGGCAGAGTTTTTTGAGTTTTGTAAAACCGATTTATAGATCCATGTAATGCTTCCTAATGAACAACTTCCCTGATTTGTGGCAAGAGATTTGCTTTTTTCAATCCAAAATAGTACTAAAAACCACCAAAACTGCCAAGGAAGACATGCAATTGAGGTTCACTTAAAAATAGTAAAATAACTTTAAAAAAAACTAAAAAATTCCAATTGTCAATAACTTTCATATTCACCTTACTTTGAAAGTTTAGACCAAAATGACTAAAATCACAAAAGACAAGACCCAAAAATCACCCGTAGGAGGTGAAGGGGACAGAAAGCATGACATGTCATTCTTGCAATCACCCCTTGTAATACATATATATGGTGAAATTTTCAAATTTTACTCACACCTTGTATTTGATATGAATCTTTTCCACTTTCTCTTTAAAATTTCATGGTGATTTCTCTTTGTCACAAGTACTCTAATAGTTTTAAGAACTCTAATAGTTTTAAGACTTGAAAAAGACACGTATTCAATAAACCATAACAAATCAGAGAAAAGAAAACTTGTTTGTGTAAAGCGTGTGGTAGCAAAATGTATTAACCCCTAAATGCCTAAGCAACCACATTTGGGTCACAACAAAACTTTGAAGATGAATAAAATCTTATCAAATCACTTTTTTCAGTATTTTTTTTCTAATATTAGCTGGTTTTGAAGTCTATTTCCAACATCAAAAATTTGCTTTTGAAAATGAAAATTGATCATTTTTCTTATCAAGAATTTTTACAAGGGTATCCACTGCAATCTTAAGTTTTCTAATGTTGGAAGATTTTGAAAATGAGCCTCAAATACACTAGAGCTTGGAGAAAAAATCACATTAGAAATCCATTTAAAAAAAAATGCAAGAGTAGATTTTGGAAGTTGTAAATTGATGAAAGTTAAGCATGTAATGACCTTAAACCTTGTATTTTTTTGGTAACCAACTTTTTAGATTTGACATGTGAAATGAGGATTAGGAAACTATAAGTCACTTTTGCAGTTTTAACACCCACATGTTCAAACATTATAATCTTTCAAACTATAAGTGATATTGTTATGTTTTCTTTTCCCATGTAATCTCTAACACGTTTAGTTTAAATTTGTACAGTTACAATTGAAAAAAACTTTATGAAGTTTTTGAAAAAGTTGGTTGATTGTTCTGTTTTATGGAAATTCCAAGAAGCTCAGATAGGGCTTGGGCATTTACGGGTTAAAGAGGTTGAAGGAATATTGAGGTTTGATGACCATCATAGGCTCTATCTTTAGCAGATTAGTTCTATTGCTATATATAATATTTTGAGGAAATATTTTGAGTATATTATAAAATGCCTTTTATAGTAATAAAAAATGCAATGTGTGTATGGTAGAGTAATATTCAATACAAACTTAAATGCATAATATTTTATTCATGTTTTTTTAATAAAAAATTCAATTGGCTACATTGCAATACATTTTGCATAGTTTAGAATAACATTTTCTATCATTTGCAAGGCATATATCGAATCTCTATATTTAAAAATTTCAAGGTTTGAATTAAATTCATCTGTTTATTATGCTCACGGGCGATACTATATTAACCCCTAAAGGACTGTTGTCCCTTTGGGGGACAAGTGGGAGTTTGGGCATGTACCTTTGGATAAGCTACTTTGTGTGATGATTTGAAACTTTTATTGAAGGTGGCGAATTCAAAGATCTACGCGGGCATCTATTTATTTCCTCATTCTGACAATTATTGAAGAAGTTATGCATGAATATCTGAAAAGCAAGGGAGGATTGCCCACCCGGGTAGCCCAAAAACTTCTTTAAAAATTAATTTTTTTTAAATTAAAATTTGAAATTGATTCTTTAGATTTTTTTATAGGTGAGAAGCTTTGAATCATTCAATTTCAATCAGTGACATGAAAGTTATGAGGAGTTTTTGTTTGCGGGCAATTATGGAATCTCTACTCTAAAATAAACTTTGAAGTCCTTTATTTTACTCAATTTTTATTATTTTGGAAAAAAAACAGAACCAAAGGATGTAGATTGTTTATCACAACATTATGGCCATTGGGATTTGCATTTCTCATTTTAGTAATTAAATTCTTAACAATTTAGTGATATGACTCATTCTCTACTTCTTTTCACTTATTGATTTTTCCTATGTGTTGTGTAGTTCCAATTGATTTGAAAATTCTCCCACACCTAGTTGACTTGATCTCCTACATGGGAAAAATAAAGCACAAAGCTGCATAGAGCAATTATTTTCATGTAAGAATGGTCAAAGGCTTCTGAAATTTTGCAACAACATGAAAAAAAAATTTCTTTTCACTTTAAATGAAAATGTCTCACTCATGTCCATTTAGAATGACCTGATTTTTTTCCACAAGTACCTAATCTAATCTAGGACAAGATCCTAAGATTGGATTTCCCAAATTTTCAAAAAAAATTACCTTTCTTACTAACCCAAAAAGTAACAGTTTTGAGTGATTTTCACTGAAAAAATGGCTCAGTCCTTTGGGGGTTAATTGGGTTTAGATTGTGAATAAAGTATTCAGTATATCTATTATGTAAGAGATTTGAACTGTACTCAAGAGGCCTATGTATATCGCAACCTAAGGACATGATGTGAAAATTGGATTTATTATAAATAAGTGTGGATTAAGCTCAATAGGCATAAAGTTCTAATTGAGCTCAGTTTAACGAGGTGCTCTCAATAAATGGTGGCGAAAGATTTGTTTTATTTTAAAGTAGTAATTTTAGGAATGCCTCACTTTCCAAGGATAATGAAGCTAATAATATTTCCAACTAAGAAATGTGCATAAATTAACCCTTGAATGTCCCAAAGGACCAAAATGATCCTCACATGATTTCATAGTCCTCTTTAACCTCCAAGCGCCCAAGGGGTCAAAATATGGCCTCTCAATTTTGAAAAATTTCCTTATTTGACTATCATAGTCTTTTCAATGGTACAAAGAAAGGACATGTCCTTTTTCTTGGAGCTCTGGGCCTATGTGCACTACCAATCCATACAGTCAATTTTGGTGGATCTCTTTTAGGTGATAGTTTGATTGGAATGGTTTCCAAAGGGTTTGGATTTGAGTGAACTTGTGCTGGGCAAGGCACTAAGTCTAATTTTTTGACCATGCTATAAACTACAATTATCAAAGCATTTAAGTGGTCCATGCACGGGTCCATGCAAGTGGAGTAATGGCAAGGCAAGTCAAATGTTGTATAAGTGACTCAAGAGCCTCAATTGGGTGGAATACCATACATGACAAGGTGGCACGCAACATCTCAAAGGCTACAACTAGTCGATAACCCTTGCAAGCTTTATGGTAGGAGGAAACTCACCAACAAGGGTTCAAACATATTCTTGACTGCCATTATGGTAGAATTCCTCACCAATTGTGCTAATCATTATTTTCCGCTCAATAGCAATTCAAAGCCCTAAAACTCAACATACAAAATTGTACAATATTTAATAATTTACTAGTATGTGCATTTACATCTAATCTTGCTACTCACAAAAATTCAGATGAAGCAAGGGCTTAATTTTTTTTTGTTAAAATCATCAAATAGCAACTACCTACCAAAAAATGAGATTTTGCCATCATATGTTGTTTGATCAAATGTTATAATCTCCCATCTCCCATAGTCACTTGTCCCCAAAATTTGCAAGTACTTTAGTAAGTAGGTGTTCCACTATTTTCCATGGTCACTTTTTGTGAATTATCCAATTGACTGAGATACTTTGCATCAAAGTTGTAGGCCTCCCAATACCCTAATTTTGATGAAAATGGCCTCGGCGCTCAGGGGTTAAGCATATTCCATATTTGAGTTATTTGACTAGAAATGGATTATTTATGTAATTATGAACTTCTCATGTCCAAAAAACATAAAACAATTCCTTGTGTTTTGCATATGTTTTTGACACAAATTTGTTTCCCTATTAATTTGGACATACATTTGAATGTTTTACAAACTAAAACAATTTCAAGACTATTTCTTATAGAGTTTGGATAGTCTATATTTAGTTGAACCTAGCAAATACAACATTTTTTTTAACATCTATGGACTCGTGTTATTTGAAATGTTTTCACTAATTATAACAGTTAAAGATCATATTTAATATACCACTACTCATGCAACTTCATTCAATGAATATTTTAGGTGGTTCACAAGCTTAAAAGCGATTTAGATTGATGCCTTTTGTTAGCACCAATGCATTGCAAGCTTCACTCACAATCATGTAGCTAATTGCATGCTAGGTCACTGGTTCTTCTTTATTGCTAATCAAATGTCCTAAAACGTACCTAATGAGTTTAATTTGTACAACATTCTGATACAAGGAAATATCTTGTTTGACCAACCCAAAAATAAATCACATTTTCATCTTTTAATCCCTTGAGAGTTGAGAACAAAGAAAGTCTAAATTGGCCACAAGGTTTTGTTTTGAATATTGCGTAGGCCATGTGAAAAGACCTTTTTTTTTCATATTTTTATCATTTGACCAATGCATGCATACAATTTGGTCCTATTTGGACTTTATTTTCCAAATTTGCATTTGCGCTCTGACCGCCAACATTGACGCCTTGACCACTTGCATGCCTTCATCAACTAAAACAAAAAACAAAAAACCATATGTGTCTTTGCTTTTATTTCTTGCGTATACACCTTGACCAAGCGTTTGTGCCCATGGTGCGTACATTGATGCCTAACCTTCCTTCCCGCTGGCCAATGTGTACAAGGTAAGACTAAGTCTCAAATTTACCTTTTTTTTTTTATCATTTTTAGAAGTCCAACAATGAGTTCATTACATTAGAAGAAGAGCTCAATTGGATGTTTGAGCAGACGGACAAGCAGACAACAATTTGTCCAATGTGACAATCATAATGAATAGTTCGTATTAAGTTAAAATCATATTAATTTAAAATCAGCATACATGAATGTTTGAGTTTGAAACAGTTAACCCTTAAATGACCAAACAACCCTAGGACACAGTATGTATGCTATTATATAATTAGTATTTGCTACCAACAATTTTTTTTAATTTGAGATCTTGGCTACCTCACTAGAACAACATTGATCTATATTCTAACTTTTTTGTTGATCTCAAATAGAATAAAGGTGAAGATGCATTCCAAGTACAAGAAAAATACATCACTGTTCACTAGTGGCTACTCAAACGTTTGATGGTTAACCCCTAAATGCCCAAGGGTGTTTTTCTTGTTTTAGGAAGGTAGTTTTGAAGTTTTTGAATTATCCTTGTAAGATCATTATTAAACATCAAAACAAAATTGTAACCGTTAAATCTTGAACTTCAAGGTTTCTAAATGGCACTATCCAAAAAGAATCCAAAATGGCCGCGCGGATTTTAAGATATTTGTGATTGAATGATGATGAGTATGGAATTTTTTGCTTTTTTTTTTAGCTGCCCAAAACTTCTAATGCAAATTGGCAACCTTTAGATACAAAATTGGAAGACAACCACTTAGGATGCTTTAGTGTTTTTTGTTGTTACTTCAAAACCAATGGCCCCTCTTCCAAATCCACAACCACAATTTCACAAATGAGCCTGCAATGCAACTGTCAAAACGCAACCGTCTTATACAAAGAAATTTTCAACTTCAATTATTGACCAAAAATCATTATGAATGAAAGAAAATTCAATAGTGAAAAGATCCTAATTTCTATAACAAAGACATTTCAAGTGAACTTAGTCTAAAAGCACTTTTAGATTTTGTTAGATGTCAAAGTTTCAGTAAAAATGCCCTTATTGCCCAAGGGAGTGCCCAAGGGAAATCTTTGCCTTTTGCTCAACTTGATGCCTGTCTTTTCAATGTGGCAACTTCTCATAGGCTCTGTGACACTATTCACATCACTATTCATGACACTATTCTCAACACTATTCACAAGAGAAAATGTATGCTTGTAGTTAACCAACCACCAAAAATAAACGGAATAAAATATGAAGGAAGTTGAATTTAAATGACAAAGCTAACTTCAATGCACAACTTTTCCACAAAAAAACCTCAAAACAATAAAATCTGTAGCTTCAAAAAAATTTCAAAGTTTCCTGAATTTTTTTGGACACCAGAATCTGGTGCCTTGGGCATTTAGGGGTTAACCAAGGAATGCAGCATCCTCTTTTATATCCTTGTTGGTGAAGTTTCGTTGAAATACTCTAGAGAAGCCTGGCCTAATCCAAGTCACAAATTTCAAAGTTTAAAGCGCTTTATCTGTTCTCCACTTCTCCTAGAAGGAAGTAAAAGAAGCAAAAAAAAAATAAAGTACTGTTCCATCATCATTTGTCCTTTCATGAATCTAGAGAGCCTTAAAATACATATCTTTGCAGCCGCAAAGTTTCAAAAGGAAGTAGAAAGTAGGTACCATGATGTGCAAGTTTCAAGCGGAAGCAACTGCGCTTTCCAACTCCGCCTGAGAGCATGATTGTGACTATTTGGCAATGGCTCAATACCTTAGCCGGGTCCCTACACTAAATAGTGCGTTTAGGTTGCTATGTTGCCTTATCTTGATAAAGCTACTTCATGATTCATTCTTGATTATTTGGAAGGGCATGCAACTCTTTCAATAATATAGTAATTTTTGGTTTTGTGAAAAGTTTCCACTTCCTTGCTCCCTAGTTTTGATGTTTGATGTTGCATCCAATTTTTGCTTGCTTCCTCCATTGTTTATCACTATAATTATTGACAAAAGTTATTGTGATCCTAATAAATTTTCAAATAGTATGGAATGTTAAAAAATTAGAATGGAGCCACCTAAATGCACTATTTGTGTAGTTGACAATTGACATGTGATATTAGCTCTATACTATGGTAATTGGTGAAAATCTAGATTTTGCATTCCAAGTTTTTATTTTAGCAACAGAGAGTAATAAAGTTACACTAGAAGAAACCCATGTTTTTATAACGGATTTTTTTGGACATCCACTTGTTTTCATGTTACAATTGATGTTCAAACTAACATCTAGATGTTATGTTTGATGTCATTATTAATATGAAAACAAGTGGACGTCCAAAAAAATCTGTTATAAAAAACACAGGTTTCTTCTAGTGTTAGCGTAGTGCTAAAACACCCAAGGACAAGGGAATGCCATATTAGTTAAATTGGGAAAAAGGATACATTTTGAGACTTCTGAACTTTGCATTTTTGAGAGTATATTGGCAATCCAAAGTAGATTTTATGAGATTCCTTCAAAATACTACATCATTGATTTAAGATCTTGGAAAAATCATCATAAAATTCACTCTAAACCACCAAATTACTCTTAAAACTGCAAAATTAAGAAGTCCCAAAATGTATCATTTTTCCCAGTTTAACAAATATGGTGTTATGATTGTTATTTTGAGTAAGGTTGGCTTTTGAACAGTACATGCAAATGCACAAAACATATATCACACACACGCATACATGTATATTCTCTTGTGTTTTTTAAGGCATTTTTACTTTTTAGGATTTCTGACCTAAAATAGAAAAAATAAAATTATTATTTTTCATTTCTAGTACCTGGTATGGCTTTCAATTCACGTTTTGACTTCTTGTTTGCAACAATGAATGTCACCAACCTGTACAAAGTAATTTTTTTTTGTTATTTTTTATCATTTTTTGAAATCAACTCTAAGTTGACTATATCAAACAAACCATGAGTACGAGCAAGCGAATGGACGGGTAGTGCAATGTGACAACCACGAGGACACCTTGAAATCCGATTTCAAATGCGCTTTAACCCCTGAACGGCCCAAAAGCCTTTTGCAATTGTTGTCGTGATGTAAATCACGACATGTAGTAAATTTGTGAATTTTGACTAAATTATAGTTTATGTGAAGTGTTGTACTCTTTTTCCTTCATCCGTGATTTTGCACTTGATTAACAAGGTTTTCTCGGATAAGGTTTTGATGAGGCAATAACCGTTTAGAAGTGTTAGATAATTGGAATCACTAAAGTTTATTTAAAAAAATAATTCACGAACCAATAGTAGAGAAGGACTTTTGCTTTATGTCTTCTCTCTTTAGTATATAGATGAAACCCTATTGAAAAGAGTCTTGTCTTATCATATTTTGAGACCAATTTTTATTATTCCATATATGTCTTGTGTTCTAAGACCATTGCTCTTAGAAACCAATTATTATTTGATATATATTTGTGTTCGTTGAAACTAAAATATTTTTTTCTATACCTTGATTTATATTTTCATCGATTTTGTTCTCTTATGTTTTGATCATTTTGGAGAGTTATTTTGATAGTAATTGTGTACATTTTGTCTCATTTAATTATCTAAAACAGTCGCAGCCAGACACCTCGAGCGTTCTCAAAGCGCGCTCCTTTCTACCCGATATTTGGTGCTTCCATTGAGAGAGCTTTAAGGCGACTGTTGTGATTGGTGTTATGGAAAATAGTGAAAAGTTGCCGGTAGATTTTTTGGCGCTAATATAAGAAGTGGAGGTGGACGTCAATTATCTATAAAGAACCTTTTAAGGACATTAGCTCTATTAAAAGAGCAGCATTGAGCCAACCAAGTTGAGCGAATAATCACTAAGGCGTTGAAGGTGGTTGTTGCAAAAAACAAGAAGTTTGACGGCAAGAATATATCCAAGTTCTTGCGGTCTTATGTTTGCAAGATGGACGTGCGTTAAATTGATGAAAATCAAATGATGACAACTTTTGACATTGCGGTTGAATTTGATATTTGTAATTGTGTACGTGAGATATGCAAAGGAGCTGTCACATGGACTGTTTTTGCTGAGCGGCTACGTGATAAATATTTTTACGAAGACTCAGAGAAGATGATCAAGAGATCTTTTCTTGATTGGGTAGAGCAAAGACCAAGCAAGCACATGGAGTCTAATGATCTATTTAAAGAGTTTAATAAAAACTTTGGACAACTTTCACTATTTGAGAAGCAATTTCTTGAAGACATAAAATCAGAGTTTTTTTTTACAAGTTGTAAATGAAGTTTTAGTGGATAAATTGTTCTTCTTACTTCAAAATGTAACAACATATAATGGTATTTCAAGTGATTAGAAAAGATTGGAGGAAACAGTGGGTCTCATTGCAAAGCAACATCAAACAAATGTTAGGGAATATGGAGCAAAAATGGAGGTAAAAACATTCATACTAATTAAAGCTTTAGCAAATACATTACTTACTTCTATTATTTCAAACTCTATAATAAATAAGGCTATGGAGGAAATTATTTTTGAAAAAATTGTAAAGGAATGTAAGGAATTGAAGATGCAAATGAGTGTATTAAAGAAGGAGACTAGGCCTATTGTGTTTCAATCTATTCAAGAGCAACAACAAGAAGCTAAAGTTTATATCGTTGAAGCTGAAAAAGAAAAGATATAAAATTCAACACATACTACAAAAATTAAGATGGTACAAGCATTTAATATTTAGTCAATCAAAGATGAAGAAAATGAAATTTGTCAAGTGTTTGGTATAATATGTGATAATATCAATATTGATAAGGAAAAAATCAACAATGTTGGAAAAGATTTGGATGAAGATATTAAAGAAAAGATCTTTGAAGCCACAAATATAGTGGTAGAAAAGTTTGAGAAACCTACTAATGAGATATATAAAAAGGGCATATGGCATATTGATACAAACTATGAATGGAAATTGAAGACAATCAACAATAACAAAAATAGTCTTTATGATGCATGTCTAGGTTTGAAGATCAAAATTGAAAATACTAACGAAAAACAAAATTTTATTAGTTTTCCATATCTGAGCATTTTACAACAATTATATATTATTTCAATGAAAAATGAAATGCAATTTTAATGGAAGCCAAGAGCAAAATTGAAGTTTATAGTCAAGGTGATACAAATGAAGAAAATAACTAAGTTTGGTATATACCAAAGGATGTACAGGTTTAGAGGAGGTGAATGTTGTGATGTAAATTTCAGCTAATAGTAAATATGTAAAATTTGATTAGATTATAGTTTGTGTGAGGTGCTGTACTATTTTCTTTTTATCTGCGATTTTACTCTTTATTAACAAGGTTTTTCCAGATAAGATTTTGATGAGGCAATAACCATTTAAAAATGTTAGTTAACTGGAGTTACTAAAGTTTAATTTAGAGAAATAATTCAAGAACCAATAGTACGGAATGACTTTTACTTTATGTCTTCTCTCTTTAGTGTATAGATGAAATTCTATTGAGAAGAGTCTTGTCTTATTATATTTTGAAACCAATTTTATTATTCCATATATGTTTTGTGTTCTAAAACCATTGTTCTTAGAAACCAATTATTATTTGATATATATTTGTGTTTGTTGCAACTAAAATATATTTTCATATACTTTAATTTAATTTTCATTGATTTTGATCTCTTATGTTTTGATCAACTTGAATGCCTATTTTGATAATAATTGTTGCATTTTGTCTCTCACTTAATTCTCTAAGACAATTGCAACCAGACACCCTGAGTGTTCCCAAAGCGCGCTCCTCTCTACTCAACAGTGTATGTACAATTGTATGTACAATTGTATTTGAGCTGCTTTGAGGGTTTTCCAAAAAAAATTATACACCTATTATTATATAATCCTGCAATATGTATGATTGTAACACTTAATTTTCAACTGATTGAAACTTTTGATTTTTGGTTGCCACCGTATTTGGTATTGTATCTCCAAAGTTCAAGGGCCCTTCACGAGTTAAATTTCAACTGTTTGCAAATAATCTCCACCAACTAAAATAAAATTGTAATATGCAACCACTCTAACAATTATACATGTTCAGGTTTGATATTTACAATCCCGAAACCCTAGATGTTTTGTAAAATCCATTGAGAGTTAGCAATCAGTAATTTAGCATTATGCACTATTAGGATTTATTATTGCAAGGGTTTGCAATAATGACTTTTGAACAAGCATCTTTTTGTGGACCAAAGCACTAGATCATTCAAAAACAACTTTCGCAAATAGACTATGAAATCTCCTTCAAACAACTATGCTAGAAGAGACTCAATTCTGATAGCACTAACTTGCTTTTTAAGTAAGGTACGTAACTTACTACTCAAATGTCCAATACTTTCAAAAAGTACCTAGTAGGTAATATTCGATAATTTGGAAAAATTGGTAAATTTTGGGACTTTTAGGAAGTGAGTCAAGAAGTTTGAAGTGATCATCTCAAAACCAACACGTGCCTTCACCTGAGAGGAGAGATTAGCGAGAGAAAAAATCTTAGTGGCTCAAATTGAATCTGATACCTTCAAATTTGGTTTTAAAGTAACTTTTTGGGTTTGAGGGAAAAACAAAGTGGGACCCTTGTTTTTCCCAATTTAATGAATATGGTGTTCTACTCAAACTTCCAAACTTTCTAAAGGTAGCTTCTCTTGATGCAAAGCCTCCTCCAAAGCTAAGCCTCCTCCTCTGCCAACAAATCAGAGCATCAAACTTTGGATTCCCTTGGTAGCATTAAGTTAACTATTAACACTATTGCAAAAGAGGGTCAACGCGATATTCATTAATTTGGGAAAAATAGGGGTCCCACTTTGTTTTCTCCTCAAACCCAAAAAGTTACTTTAAAACCAGATTCAAAGGTATCAAATTCAATCTAAACCAATAAGATTTTTTCCCTCGCAAATCCCTCCTCTCAAGTGAGGGCACATGTCAATTTAAGATGATCACCTCAAACTTCCTGATTCACTTCCTGAAAGTCCCAAAACGTACCAGTTTTCCCAAATTATGGAATATCGCGTTGGGTGCATTCTAGTATCGATAGAACACCTTAATAATGGAGGTTGTACAGTTCCTCATTGTCATTCTAGAACAGGTGATATACAGTTGTAAATATTATTCGGTAGAGGTTATTCCTTTTGAGTTTTGAGATGAAGAGTACACAACGACATTATGCACAACTTACTTGATTGTTCGTTTGAAAAAGTGAGACTAAATCCAGTAATCCACCAAGCTGTCTATTTTATCGTGCCAAGCAATCCAGCAGGACTTACTTTGCAGTACTGTACAGTACAGAACGTCATATTCGTTAATTTGGGAAACAGAGGTGTTCCACTTTGTGCTTCACCTTAAACCCAAAAAGTTACCTTAAACCAAATTCGAAGGGATCAGATTCAATCTGAGTCACTAAGATTTTTTCTTTCGCAAATTTCTCCTTTCAAATGAGGACACATGTACATAAAAAATGTTGAGCTCAGTTTTAGGTGATCACCTAAAATCTTACGTAAAAAATTTGAAAGTCCCAAAAGTACCCTTCGGCCCAAATTAACGAATATGACGTTACAGCAAAGGATTATCCAGGGAGTCAGTAAAATAATCAGTATCATGACGATATTCAAACATCATCAAGGACCAATAACATTCTGCACATACGACCATTCCATCATACTTCCATACAAATATGTTCTAGTGAACGGCCATTGAGACTTCGGAGCACATTCTTGATTCTCCTCTACCAGTGCCAAAGAAGAACACGGTAGCGTTGAAGCAGAACATGGGCTTGGTAAACTTACACGGTTCTGCTTGACGGTTCAGATGAAAGTTGCATAATTAATGACACGTGTCAAACTGAGATTCAGTACTTCAAGCATCATTAGTGGTTAAACTCCTCCTTCTGGCTTAAAACCTTAAATGTTCTATATGGCCACAGTAACTGGTTTTGTAATGCAGATTCCAAACCAAACTTACAGACGATTCGCTTTTGAGGTTTCCTTTGAATTGGTGAGCAGAGTTAAGGCCTATCAGCTTGCTTGGAATTAGCAGAACGTCGCATTTGACAACACTAGTCTCTATGATAAAACCTGTGAGAAGAGAGAGTGCAATACACACCCAATTCTTTTTCACTGAGAACACGATATTCATTAATTTGGGAAACGGCAATTCTCAGTTTGTATGTCTATCACCATATTTGTTAATTTGGGAAAAACAGGTGTCCCACTTTGTATTCCACCTCAAACTCAAAAAGTTACCTTAAACTAGATTTGAAGGTATAAGATTCAAAGTGAGCCACTAAGATTTTTTTCCCTTGCAAATGCCTCCTCTCAAGTGAGGAAATGCGTACAAAAAAAACACTGCAAGCTAGGTTTGAGGAGACCTCAAATTTTCACCTCAAAATTTGAAAGTCCCAAAATGTATAGTTTTCCCAAATTAACGAATATGGTGTTGTCTCCTTAATCTGAAACTCTCATCTTAATCTTGTTTGACACACCTGTGAGAAAACAACTGATACTTTACAGAAACTTTACAGATGAGAGATATCTAAATCCAAATTAGTCATGAAAAAGTGGAAATAAAATGGGCGTGACATGAAATGAAAATGTGGAGTCCCAAAATGTACTGGAATTCCCAAATTAATGAATATCGTGTTTTAGTAGGTTGCTGTCGCTATATCCACTTCTTTCAATCTGGTTGCATCCAACTTCTTTACAGAACATAAAAACATAACCTCCAGAATGAAACAACTCGTTAACGGGAGGTGAAGCAGAGAATCGCTGCTGGAAGTCCTTAGGCGGATGTACTGACAGCAACTTGGGTGCAACTCCAAAAAGCTGATTTTTTGACGACCGTAACTCCGAGGCTGCTTTCACATGACGAATGGGCAGCAGCTCCTGTAGATAACCTTCACTTACCCTTCCACAGTTCCACCTGATTTCGTGACCAATTCAAAGAAATCTAGTTAATACTTAATCAACTGCTCATTGCAAGGAGATTGAAGTGAGGTACGCAAATAAAAGGGTCCACCTGGAACCTGGTCACTAGACTCACTACCAGGGATGTTGTCGACGTCATTCTTATCACCATGCACTACAAAGAACTATCACCACACACGCAATACACACACGTTAGTGCTAGAAGTGATGGTATTCACAGAACACATGACAAAGATTTTTCACACTGTAACGGGTATCCGAAATGCTCCAACTTGAACACCCGGCAAAGGATGACGACGTTGCAAGGATGATGACGTGGCATTGAGTCGTCACATACGCCGGCGTCGTTGGTCTCGAACGAATATCACGTCGTCCACACAAGTATGCAACTGTAATGGACATACTGAAGAGCCTGGTGTGAGAATTGAAGTGCCTCCAGTCAACACTACACCGCAAAACAGTCTGATCCAAGGTTCAGTATCGATCTAGAAGCACTCCGAGCAAACTGCGAGACTCGTCACTCTGTCCATACAAGTTGCATTCATGTGCGCACTCACGTTCAAAAGAAAAGTTAATAAGTCTTCAAAGCTTTGTGGTTCCATGGCAAGGCAAGTGAGGATCGATCGATCGAGCCAATCTAAGTTATCTTTGTGAGGAGGCCAAGGAGCGAGGGTCGAGCTGGACCGGAGAGAGCTCAGAAGTGCGACTGGTGGAAGGAAGTAGCTAGGGTGCTTGGAGAGCGCCTCTTACAAGGTGGCTCTTTTAATTAGGCCCGGTTCAGACTAGCCACCGGACTAAACTATCTCAAACGTCATTGGTTGAATGAAATATCAGTTTGGTCCATCGAAGGATTCATACTTGGGCAGGTACTTCAACTTGCCATGTCACTCACCAAGTTCACCAACTAATAGGAGGCTTCAAACAACAACTTTTTTAGGCGACTCACGTTGCAATTCATCTTTATGAATTCACTAGTAAGCCGCGAGGTGACTCACCTTTGGACTTCACTCCTAACTTGATTCATGTGAGGAGTGAATTTCAAAAACTCACTTTCGTGGCTTCGTGGGCTCATTCACCTGCATTCTAAAACCCCAAAATTTCTTTTGCAAAAACTTTTGCAAACTCACAAGTGTCTCAAATTTGCCCATGCAAGGGAACAAAAACAATTCATTAGTGAGCAGAGATCCTGTGAGGTGAGAAGTTTGAAGGCCAGATTTTATGTTTGAAGCCCCCTAATATGTCCACATCAACGTACAAGATAGTGAAAATTTGGGACTTGCTCTAAGGGTTTAGGGTGGTATCACACTTGTTTGGTAGAAGAACACTCTTGAAATGGTACACCCAACGACTAGATGACGTGGAAGTGGTCATACTGGACAAAACACTAGATTATGTGTCAATCAGCCTTTAAAATTGGTTTTTTTGATAGTTGCACGACAAGCATCCATGAATGCAAACAAGTAAGGATAATATAGGTAGGAATGGATAAAATCATCAAAATCACCATACTCAATAAATTGAGAAAAAAGGTATAATTTGGGACTTTCATACCCTTTCAAAAGTCTAAGGTGATCTCTTCAAACCAAGCTGAACATTTTTTTTTGTACAAGAGTCCTCACCTAAGAGGAGGGATTTGCGAGGGAAAAAATCTTAGTGGCTCAGATTGAATATACCCCCAAATCTAACTTTTTGGGTTTGAGGGGGAGTACAAGTTGGGACACCTCTCTTTCCCAATTTATTAAATATGGTGTTCAAATTGTGTGCATTCATCTATAAAATGTACTAAATTTAGTATTATTCATCCAAAACTTCAACACAATATTCATTAGATTGGGAAAAAAGTACATTTTGGGACTTCTGAAGGTTTAAGGTGATCTCCTTAAACCAAGCTCCAGTGTTTTTTTGGTACATGTGTCCTCACCTGAGAGGAAGAATTTGCAAGGGCAAAAATCTTAGTGGCTCAAAAAGAATCTAATACCTTTGAATCTAGTTTAAGGTAAGTTTTTTGGTTTCAGGTGAAGTACAACTTGGGAATCGTGTTTTCCCAATTTAATGAATATTGTGATCTTGGCAAATCTGGTGTTACCTTAGAGAGGGGTGTGACAATTTCATCCATTTTTTCACCTAGTTTTTATAGTGTTACTATTGCTAGCCACAATTGGAGGTAAGATTTTGGCAAAAATTTGCCAGCTTTTTCAAAATTGACATCTTGTTCATTGTTTCATCCACTAGGGTCACTTCCACATCATCTAATTGTTAGGTGTGCCATTTCAAAAGTGTTCCTCTACCATACTAGTTTGGTATCACCCTTGAAGCAAGCCCCAAAATTTAACTATCTTGTCCAATAACATGGACATTTAGGTTGATGACATGACAAGTTGAAGTACCGAACAAACCTCAAGTGTGAATACTTTCACGGACAAAATTGATATGCCAACCAGTTCCAACCAATGACGTTGGCAAGGAAATTTGGTCCGGTCGCTAGTTTGAACCAGGTCCAGATTGCTAGCAAAAAGCTCATTTGGATCTAAAGTGACAGATCAGCAGGCGCTACTTTAGGCCAATCAGGTTATCAAGGATAGTGTGCAGGGAGATTTTGAGCTTTTTCTACTAAAAACCTACATTTCTCATTTTCATTCGATTTTTTTAGTGGATGTATCGGCTATTCATCATATACCTACACTATAATTGGAAATTTTCCAAAAACTTAGTTCAATCGGTTTTTTGCACAATTCATTTGGCTGACTTTCTATTGTTTTTCGGCTCTCCTCGTTCATTGATCAGGGGTGATCGGAAGCAGAACACGACACGGTTTTAGTTGCAAACGACAAAGCCGAGAGCTTGTACTGTAGTTGTGTTTGTTTTCCCGGCGCTGGTTTGGCGGCTGAGGTGGCTTGCACTTTGGTTCACTCTTGGCAGTGAAGGAATGGTTCCCTGCATTGGTTAAAAAGAACAAAACTCAAAAGGCAATGGCAACAAATGGGAGGTCTGAGAGTGGCCCTATTTCCACAGCTCATATTACATAACATTGTTAACAGGTCGAATTCTTTCCCCCTCATGGAGACGCATATTCCTCCGCAGATACTGGGGTCCTTTTAATTATAATTTGAGCACTGTGAGTGGTGCGTTGGTGTCTTGTAGTGCTGGGGGCTCTTGGTTGCCTGGGAAGCAAAAGGGAGCCTTCTAGCACTGGTGAACAATATTATATACTGTACATACGTCAATGTGGGACCAAGGTGAAAAAGTATTATTTTTTTCACCCCCAGAAAATGTGAAAGTTTTGATATTTTTCATTGAGAGTATGAATTTGAGAATTTTGAATACATACTTGGATTCAAAAACCCTGCTATGGCAATAGACCTTAGAAAACGGTACAGTTGAAAAAAATAAAAAATAGGAGACAAATTACTACTATTAACCCCTAAAGGATTAAGCCCTTTTTTCTACCAAAATTGCTAAAAATTGCCACTTCTAGGGAATGAGTAAGAAGTTAGGTTTTTTTTTTTTTTTTTCTTGGAAATTTAACCATAGGATCTTGCCTTAGACTAGAAGAGGTACTTATGGGAAAAATTCAAGTCATTCTAGGTGGAGGGGAGGAAGATATTCACATCTAAGGTGAAGGGAAAAGGTATTCTTCCTTGCTACCAATAAAATTCAAAAGCCTTTTACATGAAAAAAATTGCTCTACCCAAACTCCCAAAGTTGTGCTTTTATTTTTCCACGTAGGAGATCAAGTTAGGTATGTGTAGGAGAATTTTCAAATCAACTGGAACTATACAACACATGGGAAAAAATAGTATGTAAAAAGAAGTAGAGAATGAGTCAAAAAACTAAATCAGTTTTTAAGAATTTAGTTATGGAAATGAAAATTTCATATCACAAGATTCACAACAGCTATAATGTTGTGATAAAAAACTCTACTTCCTTTGGTTTAAATTTTTTCCAAAATATTAAAAATTGAGTAAAACAAAGGAACGCCATATTCATTAAATTGGGACTTTTCGGACATTTTGGGTTAAGGTGACCAACTTATAAATTGAGTATTAGGGTACAACTTGGAAATTGGATTTTCCCAATTTAATGAATATGGCGTTAAGGACTTCAAAGTTTACTTCGGAGTAGAGAATCCATTACTACCTGCAAACAAAAACTCTTGAGAACTTTCATCTCATTAATTGAAATTGAATGGTTCAAAGCCTCCCACGTATAAAATAATCTAAAGAACCAATTCTAGATTTTTATTTTTAAGAAATGCAATTTTTAAAGAAGTTTTTGGGCTGCCTAACCTAGCTTGTTTTCTAGGAATTCATTTTCAACTTCTTTAATAAATGTTAGAATGAAAAAAAAAATTAGATGCCCGTGTAGATCTTTGAATTCCCCATCATCCATAAAGTTTCAAAAAATGTCACAAAGTAGTTTAGTTGTAAGTACCTGCTTGACATCCCATTTGTCCCCCAAAAAGGCCAGTTGTCCTTTAGGGGTAGGAGGCTCTAAAATTGCCCACCTTCTCAAATGTACATTATTTGTACATGTTTTTTTCACAAGTTTCAATAACAATGTACAAGCTATGTACATTTGAGGAGGTGGGTTGTTTTAGAGCCCTTTGCCACTTCAACTTCAAATTTTCATAACTAATTTCACAAAGCTCCAAAAAATATGAAACAACTTGGGTTAGATGCCAACTACTCTTGTCTTCCAAGGAAAGTTTACCGAAAAATATTTCAAGAAGTTTCACCTCCCCATAATTCAGTTTAGCCCTTAGATGGTCAGTTTTTGAGCCTCCTACCTTATTACCCTTGTTTGGAGAAACTTTTTCCGCCCTGACCCCCACATCAACGTATGTGCAATTGTGCAATAATAGGGGGCTTCAAACATCAACTTTTTTAGGTGACTCATGTTACGATTCACCTCTGTGAATTCACTTGTGAACCGTGAGGTAACTCACCTCTGGACTTCACTCCTAACGTGATGCACATGAGGAGTGAAATTCAGAAACTCACCGACGTGGCTTCTCGCGGCTCATGCACCTACGTTCTCAAACCCCGAAACTTCTCTCACAAAAATTTCCGCAAACGGGTGTCTTAGACTTTGCGCATGTGAGGGAGGGAAAACAATTCACCAGTTAGCGGAGATCCTGTGAGAAGATCGAAGACCATATTTTATGTTTGAAGCCCCTAATATGATGAGCCCCTATATCCGGCCACTTGCTGAGACAGGGCGGCTGCCTATGACGTGACGATTTGGGGTCGGGTGCCTCGAGAGCCTCCGCGTGTCACCGGGAAAAGTTTTTTGAATTATTACAGTCTGGATTCTGGAAGTCTAGATCCGGCTGGGGTTCAGTCATGTTCGCATTCGCACGGGCGGACGGGCCTCATGGAACGACGGATCCGTCAAACATTTGACTCTATTCAAAATGGGTTTTATGTATCTTCATTCACACTACTCCAAATAGTGCATTTAGGTTGTCCCACTATAGTTTCTTGACATTTCACATTATTTAAATATTTATAACAAGAACAATAATTTTTGTGATAAACAATGGAAGGAGGAAAGAGAGGTTGGACTTAGCAACAAGCACTAAAGTGAGTTAGAACATTAGATAAAATTAGGAATTATTATATCACTAAAAGAGTTGCATGTCCCTCCGGATGGTCAAAGGTGAATCATGAGGTAACTTTTCCAAAAATATCATATTTGTTGAATTGGGAAAAATGACACAATTTGGGACTTCTGAATTTTGCAGTTTTGAGAGTATTTTGGCAATTCAAAGTGGGTTTTATGCTAGTTCTTTCACAATCCTACATCATTGATATAAGATCTTGAAGAAATTATCATAAAACTCCCTCTAAATAACCAAAACACTTTCAAAAATGCAAAATTCAAAAGTTCCAAAATGTGTCATTTTTCCCAATTTAAAAAATACAGTGTTCAAGGTAAGGCAACCAAATTGTTAAGGCAACCTAAATACATTATATGGTGTACACTAAATAGTGCATTTAGGTTACCCTACACTAATTTCTCAACAATCCACACTTTATAAATACTTATTGATACTACAACAATTTCATTGAAAATTATTGCAATAAGAAAATTCAACAACAATAAGGATTTGGCCATAACATTCAGTAGCCTAAAGAGAGGCTGCCTTTCCCTCTCTTCAAGTATCATCCACAAATTCCATCATGACAACAAAAAATAATAATAATAATAATAATAATAATAATAATAATACTTTTTGATATGGATGGCCCCCACATCGACGTATGTGCACTAAACTGAGCTTCTCTTTCATAAACTCTCTAACAAATTCAGCCAAGTGTCCTCTTAGCTACTGATGGGTGTGGAATATTCCACATTCTTTAGTTAGAGGGAGGGCAGGCCTACTGAGTGCTACTGAATGTTATGAACAACAAAGATGTTGCAAAAAAAGAAACTAGTAATGTTGAGGCCAAAAATCATGTGAAATCCAAGTATTTAGAAAGTCGTATGTGCCTCCAAGTGTTGAGTCATGAAGTAACTTTCTGGGGTAAGACAACCTAATTGTCAAGGCAACCTAAATGCAATATTCAATGTACAGTAAATCAATTAGTGCATTTAGGTTGCCTTGACAATTTAGTCGCCTTACCCCAGAAAGTTACCTCATGACTCACCACTTGATCACTTGGAGGCACATGCAACTCTCTAAACACTTGGATTTCACATGGTTTATGACTTGGATGCAACTAGTTTGTCTTTTGTAACTTCATTATTGTTGCCATGCCTTTAAAAATGGCTTTAAGCAATGATTTTTGATGAAGTATTGTAGCAACAATCAATATTTATATACTAGTGTGAAATGCGAAATTTTAGTGTGGAACAACCTCAACGCAAAAAGAAATGTAATAAGATATCATGTCAAACTAGAGGCTAAACAAAGAAGGTAAACTCTCCTATGAAGAGTTGTTTGAATGTAGTGTTTGTTGGAAAACTTCCTTATTCATGAACCCATTAAAGTCCGGTTGACCATTTCTAGTTGAATTTGACTCTTTTTAGTTGGTAGGGAGAGCATGTCAGGGAATTTGAGGATGCAGCTACAGAGACAGGTGTAGGCAATTAGGAACCCCATAGCTTGGAACAAAAATCAGGTTTAGCTAAGCTGCCACATGGTTAGGGCATTGGAAAAACTCAAGAAGTACTAACTACCAAAATACAGGAATGAATGTAGAAAGATTGACATAATTGGTAAAGATTGAGTACTTATATGCGTTCCCAAGAATCTAGATTTCTCCTAAACCTATCATCACCATAAAGAATTGCCACGTTGTCGGGTACAGAGGAGTGCGCTTTGGAAACACGCAGGGTGTCTGGCTGTAACTGTCTCAGAGAATCAAGCAAGAGACAAAATGCACACAATTACTATTAAAATAACTCTCCAAAATGATCAAAACATAAAAGAGCAAAATACATGAAAATATGAATCAAGGTATAGAAAAATTTATTTTGGTTTTAATGAACACAAATACATATCAAATAATAATTGGTGTCTAAGAACAATGGTCTTAGAACACAAGACATATATGGAATAATAAAAATTGGTCTCAAACTATGATAAGACAAGACTCTTCTCAATAGGATTTCATCTATATACTAAAGAGAGAAGACATAAAGCAAAAGTCCTTCTCTACTATTGGTTCATGAATTATTCTTTTAAAACAAACTTTAGTGATTCCAATTATCTAACACTTCTAAACGGTTATTGCCTCGTCAAAACCTTATCTGGGAAAACCTTGTTAATCAAGGGTAAAACTGCGGGTAAAGGAAAAAAAATACAACACCTCACAAAAATTATAATCTAATCAAAATTCACATATTTACTATTAGCCATGATTTACATCACGACAATATAGTCCATTAAGCAACAAGAAAGAAATATCCATAAAGAAACACAATCCACTATTGTAGAGACCGCTGGCATATTTGTATGAAAACGCATACATGCACATTTAAACCTACTTGCAAAAAAAAATGATGCATACCCATAAACCATGCATGACATTGCCATCCGTACAATTGAATCTTTTGTATGCATTTGTATTCTTTGTTAGTATAAGTTTTTCCAAATCACCAAAAAAAGCCTTCCCTAGCCCTAAAATTGACCATAGACCTTAGTGGGTTAACCTTTGAAGGCCCAAGTAGCCCCTTGGGGGCCAAGTGGAGTTTTGGGCATGTACTTATAACTAAAAAAAATTGTATGATTTTTTGAAACTTTTATGGAAGATGTGGAATTCCAAGGTTTGCGAGGGCATCTAATTCTTTCCTCATTTTAACATTTATTAAAGAAGTTATGCATGAATTTTTGAAAAACAAGGGAGGGCGGGCAACCCAAAAATATCTTTAAAAATTGCACGTTTTAAGATTAAAGTTTTGAAATTGGTTTTGTAGACTATATATATGTATGAAGCTATTAACTATTCAATTTTGATTGATAAGACAAAAGTTATGAGAAGTTTTAGTTTGCGGGTAGTTATAGGATTTCCAAACCTCCATTCCTTTTGCCCCTTGTAAAATTTGGTGCTTTACTTTTTTGAGCTCTTTGTGTATTTGTTTTTTGACATTTTCTTTTTTCAAGTTGTAGTAGACTAAATTTCCTTGATTTTTGCCATTTGGATCAAAGTAATTCATATTCCTCACTTTTACATACATCCTCCAATTTTGCCTAGTGTGTATGCAAATTCCATGGCCTTATAGCATTGCAAGATTTAACAAAGTATGATTCACACCTCCAATTCATTCAAAAATTCTCCCAAACTTACCTAACTTGGTCTTCCACATGAATAAAACAAACTTCAACTTTGCGGAGAGCAATTTTTTTGATATAGGAGTATTCAAAGGTTTTTGAAATATTTGGGCAACAAGGAAAATAATTTTTATTTTCACTTCAGATGTCAATATCTCACTCCTCTACATTTAGAATGAGCTGATTATTTTCCCACAAGTACCTCCCATAGTCTAGGACAAGATCCTATAGTCGGATTTAATGTATATATATATAGGGAATTACTACAGTAACACCCTAAATTGCTAACGGGGCACCCTCTTTGAGCATGAAAATGTGATTTTTAATGACAATTTTTCTGATTTTTTTATTTGGATCTAAAGATTTGTTTCACTTTTATCATTCTAAGGCTATATTAAAAATATGTATAGGTGTGCTTAAATTTCAAACTAAAAATATTAGGCTTTTGAGTTACATAAAGCAAAAATATACCAAAAAATAGTATTGATGCAATAATATTTCATTCTTTTTTGTATTTGTCATTTTTTCTTTCAAGGAGGTGATAATGTTGTGATTGAATGAATGATGGATCACTTAATAAATCAAAAATAGCACTAAATTATCAAATTTCATGCTTAGAGGGGGTGTCCCGTTAGCAATTTAGGGTGTTGCTGTAGTAATTTCTTATATAAATTTTATATATATATATATATATATATATATATATATATATATATATTTTTTTTTTTTTTTTTTTTCTTTTTCTTTTTCTTTTTTCTTTTTTCTTTTTTCTTTTTTCCTACCTTTCTACTCATTTCCCAAAAAGTGATAGTTTTTAGTGACTTTCACATAAAAAAGTGCTTGGGCCTTTAGGGGTTAAATACAACAGAAGTAAGAAGAAGCACAAATCAAATCACACTTGAGAAAAACGGTGGTGGAATTTTTCATTGATTTTGCCAGCACTGTCTCATGGCATTGAAGAGACGCCATGACAGTTTGCATACTTGCATTCAAGTTTGCATAAACTTGTAAGGTAGGAGACTCTAACTTGGACTAGGCAGTTTGAACCAAATTGCAATCATGTGGGGTCACAAAAATAGTGCACAGATGTTCTTAAATGGGAAAATTTTATGTTTAGAAATTGTACTTGTGTATGCATTATTTTAGGAACTTAACCCCTAAAGGATCATTGTCCCTTTGCGTGATAAGTTGGACTTTGGGCATGTATCTATGGCTAAACTAATTTACATGATTTTTTGAAACTTTTTTTGAAGGTGGGGAATTCAAAGATATACGTGGGCATCTAATTTCTTCTTCATTCCGACATTTGACGAAGAAGTTATGCATGAATTTTAGAAAATATGGGGAGGACTGCCTGTTTGGGCAGCCCAAAAACTTCTTTAAAATTTCTTTTTTAAAACTCAAATTTGAAACTGGTTCTTTAGAGTTTTTTATTCTTGAGAAGCTTTGAATCATTCAATGTTAATCAATGACATGAAAGTTATGAGGAGTTTTTGTTTGCGGGCAGTTATGGAATCTCTACTCTAAAATAAACTTTGAAGTCCTTTATTTTACTCAATTTTCAATATTTTGGAAAAAAAACTAAACCAAAGGAAGTAGATAGTTCATCACAACATTATCACCATTGGGATTTGCATTTTTCATTTCCATAACTAATTTCTTAACAATTTTGTCTTTTGAATTGTTTTCTATTTCTTTTTACTTACTACTTTTTCCCATGTGTTGTATAGTTCCAATTGATTTGAAAACTCTCCCACATATACCTAACTTGATCTCCTACATGGAAAAAATAAAGCGCAACTTTGGGTAGAGCAATTTTTTGTTATAAGAGTGGTCAAAGGCTTCTGAAATTTTTGGGCACCATGGAAAAAAACTTTTTTATTTACTTTAGATGTAAATATCTCACTCTCCTCTATTTGAAATGAGTTGATTGTTTTCCCACAAGTACCTCTTCAAGTTTGGAGCAAGATCCTACGGTTAGATCTCCCAAAAACAAAACATAAAATCCCTTTTTCCTCAACCTCCTAAAAGTGGCAGTTTTTAGTGATTTTGGCAGAAGAAATGGCTTGGTCCTTTAGGGGTTAAGAGAGTGACATGAGCCACTATTGTGTGTGCTTATTGGTCATAATTGTGTTCAAATTTGCCTTTCAATAAAATATAGATACATGCCATAGAAATAAATGGAAAACTTGTTCTCAATCATGATTTGAGTATTAGAATATGGAATGGGTGCTTGCACGCTTTAAGAGCCTCATTGGAGCATTGTTGGCTTTGTAGTGGTTGCTTTAGGATTCATGTGCTCCATCTACAAGTTGCCTTTGCATCATGAATGCTACCACCTATGATCAAGAATAGATACCCAAGTATGCACCTTTTGCTTTGTTAAATTGTAGTTAATTCATGCTAACTCAAAAAAAATCAAATTAAACGGCCACATAACTGTCTTTAGCTTTCTACCAAAAATATTTCCATTTTACCAAGTTGCTCTGATTTTCCCACAGAAGCGCACTTTTACTTAGATGGTCCATTCACAAGCCTCCTACCTTAGGTACTACAATTTTACGTGGATGGCCTTGATATCCGCTCCAAACCCTCTACACCAAATAGCGCATTTAGATTGGCCCACACTAAATTCTTGACATTCTACACTACATAAATACTTGTTGGTACGACAATAAATTTCATGAACAATTGCTGCAATAAAACAAAAATCTAAAGGAATTGCCAAATGCCAAAACTAACAAAGTTGCAAAAAAGTAAACTAGCAATATCCAAGTTATAAACCTTGTGAAATCTACTAAAAGAGTTGCATGGGCCTCCAAGTGGCCAAACAATGAATCATGAAGTAACTTTACATGACAAAGCAATTTAATTGTTAAGGTAGCCTAAATGAATTGTTTAAGGTAGTATGCTCTAAAACTAGTCTCAGAAGTGCTAGTCTAATTTTTCATCCATGAACACCATACTAGGTAAATTGGAAAAATGGGGGGTCCCAATTTGTACATCACCTAGATCCAAAGAAGTCACCTTAAACTTGATTTGAAAGTATCAGATTCAATCTGAGCTACTAAGATTTTTTCCCTTGCAAATTCCTCCTCTCAAGTGACGACACGTGTACCCAAAAAAAAGCTAAGCTTGGTTTTAGGTGATTACCTAAAACCTTCAAAAGTCCCAAAAAGTACTCTTTTTCCCAATTTACCTAATATGATGTTATGGGCTTTTCAAGAGAAGACGATTTTTTTGTCTAGTTTTCAAATAAAGAGAAATGTATGTCAATTGTAACACAGCTTTTCATGTTGTTTGAAGCATTATTGAATTGTTAATGAATTTTCAAAATTTTATCTAGTAGACACCTATTTATGACTCTAGGTCTCTCATAAACTGTTTTCCTACAACTTACTAAGAGATGAAATGAAATCAAAGAGTATGATTAGCTTTTGCAATAGTATACATCTTTTCTTTTATGACTTATAGGAGATCCATTCAAGGACCACTCCATTACCATTCATGGCACCCCTATGAAAAGCTTTACTAATAGGGGTCGCTTTTCAAGCAAACTACCTTATCCTCACCGTTAGTCACAAAGTTATAGTGACTCTAGAGCTCAAAGACACTAATTTACATCAATGTAGGGAATAGAAAATTAGCAAGGTGCACTAATAAGGTAGTTCACATTAAGTTAGCTAAATTCAATATGTGGTAGGTCACAAATTCTAAATATCATCTTAAGAACTTGGAGCTAAGCGGTCAAAATCTTGAACTATTTTTTGTGAGCATGCACTTCAACCAAAGAATATGTGGAGGATACCTCATCATGGAAGTTGCACCTTCAAAGTTGCCTCTTTATCACCTAAAAGCCCTACTGCCTCCTTAGGGAACAGATGGATTTTGGGCATGTACTTATAGCTAAAGTAGTCTGTGTGATTTTTTGAAACTTTTATTGAAGGTGGGGAATTCCAAGGCCAACGCGGGTATTTAATTTTTTCAACATTCTGATGTTTGATGAAGAAGTTATTAAGAAATTTCTAAAACTAGGCAAGAAGGGGCAATTTAGGCAAGGCCACTTTTTTGTAAGTGAGTGTTGACTCCAAAGAGGATTAGTCCATGTGGGCACAAGGTGTCAACACTTGGTCAAAGGGGAGTAGAGTGGAACTAGAGCCCAACTTGGGGGATTTGCAAACCTCCATTCTTTATGCCCCTTATAAAATTTGGTGCTTTGATTTTTTGAGCGGTTTGAGTATTTGTTATTTGATTTTTTTATCTTCAAATTGTAGTACGCTAAGAATCCTTGGTTTTCACTGTTTTAATCAATGTGATTTGAATTTGTGAAATTTACATAAAGCCTCCAATTTTGCCTAGCGTATGTGCAGATTTCATGACCTTTAGGCATTCAAAGATTTTTAAGGTATGGTGTACACCTCCAATTGATTTAAAAATTCTCCCACACGTATCTAACTTGGTCTTCTACATGGATAAAAACCACCCCAACTTTGCTCAGAGCAAATTTTTTGCTATAAGAGTGGTCAAAGGGTTCTGAAATTTTTGGGCAACAAGGAAAAACTTTTTTTGTCACTTCAAATGTCAATATCTCACTCCTCTACATCTAAGGTAGGCACACCCATAAGCGTGGAAATAAGGGTTTTGCAAAAGGTAAAACAATTAACTAACTCTTAAAAAAATATTGTAAGTTAGGAAGTGGAAACCAAAAATATTGGCATCAATTTCAAGGTTCCAACTGCAAGCATTTGTTCACAAAGATTTTTTGAAGTTTAAAATCACTGAAATTGTAAGAACCATGTGTAAGAGATGCTAATCACAAGGTTTGTTGGTTCTTAAATAGTGACATGGGTACTCAAAACCGTCATGCTATCACTCACAACCATCACTTCATCACCCATAACCATCACTCCCTCACCCACAACCATTTGTTTCTTTATTGATTAACCCTTGCCACTATCAAGTGACGCCCATGGGGACACAACGCTTATGGATGCTGCTACCTTAGAATGACTTGAAAATTTTCCCACAAATACCGCCCATAGGTTAGGACAAAATCCTATAGTTGGATTTTCAAAAATCATTTTTTCTACTTTTCTACTCATTCCCCCAAGAATGGTTTTTAGTGATTTTCATAACTCAATCCCCCAAAAGTGGTTTTTAGTAATTTTCATACAAAAAAGGGCTTAAGCCTGTAGGGGTTAAATGATTACAAAAGGCTGTGGGCCTGTGGTCAACCATATTTGAAGAATGAGAACAAGAAGCATGCTATGCATTCACACTGATTATGCGTAATTCATTTGGAATTCATCCAAAGGGTTGTGAAGGGATTTACACTCATCAAATTATTATTGTAATTGAAATAGCTATATAATACAACAATTGTTCACAACCAATTTTAATTTATATATTTTATTTTTTAATTTATATATTTTATTGTTCTAAAGTGACACAATCCTTATCCTTGTTTGTGATCAAGGTTTGATAACCCCTATTGAGCATGTATTCCTATCCCTTCATTTCTAATTTCTGATTGATTTGTGGACAGTTGACCTTATCCCTTCATACGTAATAGATTTGTGAACAAGTGCCATATTCTCTGAGAACTGACCGATCCTTAGTTTTGGGGTATTTTGTATGAAAGACTGGCAAGGAAAATCTTCAATAGTCAAAGGGACCTAGTGAAGTACAAAGCTTAAATTGAAGTGTCCGGTTTTGTTTTATGCACAATAAATTTAGGGTTTTGATATTGCCACCCCCCTTTTGATACTGCCACCCCTCTTTTGATACTGCCACCCTCCTCATTGTTCAAAAAAAATTAATTGCAATTTATCATTTTGAAAAACACCAGCAAAACATCACTTGGTTGATACACCTCTAATTCTAAATTTAAAAAAAATTGTCCCCAAAAACGACTAAAAATTTGAACAATGATGTAAAAGAAAAGAGGGGGGTGGCAGTATCAAAAAGGGGGTTAGCAGTATCAAGACCCTAAATTTAACTATTCCTACTATACAAAGCAAGTCGTAAGATTGATTGCATCCTATCCAACTTGGATGAGGAGTGAGGACGAATTGGCCTTCGTGCTTGGCAATGTCAAACCAATCACCAATAATTGGAGTGTCAAACCTTCCAACCTAATCTTGACCACGTTCTGGTACTATTTGAAAAGGCCATCCATCATGCATTCACTTGCACGAGTTTCTTTCAACACGAGGTTTGAAACGCCTGTTAAAAGCAATCATCACAAGGACTACCAATAACAAAAAAAAATCAGCACTTTGCAGCCAAATGCGAGAGACTGAGCGAGCGAACACATGACGACTTTATCAGAATACATATGCCAAGTCTTGCCATCGTTGGCCATGACATGCCCCACGGCACGAGGTTAAATTGAAAAACGCAGTGGAGCAATGATGTTGTCGCTGACTTCGGTCATCACAGTGACCCGTCAGAGATTATAATTGTACAGTACAGAACAGCGCCACATCTAAATACCTACGGTAATGGGTGATGACTGATGAGATATTTTGTAGTACAAAGTTCATCTGATAGTCAAAGCGTAGCGTACAGTACAAGAAAACTACCAAACTCTACACCCAAGTTGAAGTATTCAACTCACCTCATGTGCATGGGAGTTTACCACCAGATCTTCAGCGTTGATGCTCACTTGTTCCACAACCGAGCGTGGGTGTTCTTAGCCGATGGCGGCCAGAATTTGGTGCGGTTCTCTATTGACGATGAAAAGCATCCTGCTAACAAGGAGAAGGAGAAGGAGAAGTCGGTTCGATACCCTTACTCTTCCTCTGGAACTTCGACCGTTTCTTCTTCATCCTGAAGAAGGTTTTCCCGATTATCGTGTGCCCAGAATCCACGCACATCTGTTAGCATACTGGCTATCGTGCCTCCTTGACGACAAGCCAATAAGTCAGCTAACGTTATCCTTAATGGATCAGCAGGCTTGACCATATCCCAGATTTCATCCCTTACATCCTCAATACATAGATCATAATTTCCACCTTCAATCCACTTCTGGTGAACATCCCTGAATCATAACGAGCAGATATTTGTGGAAACGGATTAGTCATTATCAAAAGTAAACAATAACTTCGGGTTAATCCATCACTTCACTAGAAAAGCAGTCAGCCCTGGCCCCAAATTGTGAGGCAACAGATTAAGACGTTTATTGTAACCAGCTGCAGTTCTTATCCTTCTTACAGGACCAAGGATCGCACCATGTGGATGCTTGTTTGTCAAGACCAAATCTTGGCGTTGAAGATGAAATATATATTACAGTACTATGAAGCTCAACAAAAAAATGAAGTTTATCAAGTCTAGCGTGTGCTTCTAAAAAACTAAATGTTGAGCATTTTATCGTTTTTGCAAGCTCTACGGGTCAAGGGCCAAACTCCACAAATATGGTGTGTTCACCTATCTCCTATCAATGTTTAATTCTGAACTCTATGAAAAAACACTTGTTGGGACTAGAAAATCTCCCAAAGAAAATAGGGTTTTCAAAGACAAATTTACTTAATGTGCAGTTTTAAAGGTGTCAGGCCTAAAGATTCGTAAAACTTTAATTTTGTACCAAAAAGGTTTCAGGACTGCTAGACATTTGGCTATCATAATTTGGGACGTTTTTGTGCAAAGGGTTGCTTACGGAAGTTCTGAAATTAGGGGAAACTGACTGACGAAGCTCCGAAAGGATTTTTTTTAATTACACGACCCCAAATTGAACATCTAGGTTTGATTTTTTTAAATGTCTGGAAAGAGTGAGGCTTGCAATCCTAAACTCAAGGAATGCAGGCAGGAAGTTCCCAGTGGCTAAAATTTTGTAGGAAGAGAGTATCGAGTAGCCAACACAACTCGAAGGTTGCCACTCTTCTTTTCTTCCATATGCACACTCCTACAGTCCAGCTGATGCCACCAAGATAATAAAATTATATAAGGCGTGAAGTGCTTTACAAGACCTATTTACATGTAAACTGGGTTAGTTAGAGAGCACAGACCTGAAAAGAGTGTGAACGTCGACTGTTGTTAGAAAGCCCCGGTTCTGAAGATCCAAGCACTTGAACAAATATGTCAAACCTTCAGGAGTCTCTCTGTTCTCCAGAGCCAAGACGAAATCTAAAAAACTTTCAAAGTCCATTTCCCGAGCTTTGCCCCCGCTGCCTCGACCACCCCTTCTCACGTGCTCATCAAATACTGCAAAATTGCAAATAAAATAACTGGACCTGTTATCTCTACAGTGCATCTGAATGAAAATGGATATGCCACTGCAAAAATTACAACCCTCGAAGTAAAAGGAACACTCTAAGCATGAGCCTCTAGTTACTGGTAATTGGTGCATCGGTTTTGGAAGCAATCTGATATCAGGTAGGTTAGTTCAACCTGGAGTGTGTTATGGTGCGGCAATCTGATGTACGACATGACTTAATTATTCAGCAACATCTATTGCAGCAACATTTAGGATAGCATTCCAAGAAAACAGACGAGCTATAGAGGATTCGCAAAGAGGAAATATACCCCGTTCAATGAAGATTTCGGTCAAGATGCCGTCAGCGTATGCTTGCAGTTCCTCCTTACTTAAGGTGCCATTCATGTCCTTATCCAACCCCAGAAATGTATCTGTCGCAAATGAATCAACAACAGAGAAGCCCGCCAAAATAACAAAGCAATCGGGAATGATTTGCACGAAGTCAATAGACAGCATATACGCAGAGTTACAAACATAGGCTTAACACAACCAAGTGAATACAATCATTCTCTTAAAGAAACTACCCTTTTCTAGACTACCACAATAGTTTCATAAAAACAAAGGAGTAAAGTGCATACCACATATGCGTTGGGCACTGTTAAGAGAAAACCAATTATCAGCAGGTTCAGGTTCCCCGCCTTCCTCCTCTGTTTCCTAAAACATTTCCACCATTCACACTGTGAGGACCACCTAAACAATCTCAAAGACTATCACAGAACGTGTCTATTTTTTGAGTTGAAATATCTTGCACAATAAGCGCAGAAATAAGAACTATAATCCAAACGAATTACTGCCACTAACAAATAAAGTCTAACCAGGTTATTCGGGAACAAAGAAACAAACTCTACCCAAATGAAGTAACATCAGCAAACGGGTGCAAACACAATGCACCCACCATTAGTTCAATAAAAACATGCCAAAAAGAACTTTTGGGTGTAAGGTGCGGATGTTATGAACATAAAAGCTTTAATGAGACTAAGCTCATAAAGAAGCAATACCTGGTGAAGTTCCATGAGCTCTGCTAGACAATTGCTCAGCAAGACCTTCTTGATGCATAATTTACCTGCACAGTGCAACTTCCTGAATACTTACGATTCCTAAAAAATGTCTACACGAGAAGCCAAAGTACGAGAACGTCTAAGACAGTTCATCAAAGTAATTGCCAAACCAGGTTCCACCAAGTATGCAACAAGACGCATTGCTAATCATTCCATCATAAGTTCCAAATTCACGAAGGGAGAGAGTCAGCTAGTGGAAGAGAAAAAACCTCGCCGCAATGGATCACAGAAGAAGTAGAACTTTCGAGCAGCAATTCTACTATACATGGACAGAAAAGGAGGAGGAATGTTGCGTAGTTGAGCCAGATTTGGAATAAGCCCTCGTATATAAGCCTCCATTTCCTAGAATCTCCAAAATTGAGACGGCAACGATCACTAACCACTGGCACAATTTAGTTTAAAGATTCTCAAATGAAAACATACTTATTCTATGTGCCAAATTAGCTCAACTTAATGGCAGTTTCTTGTCAACTCCAACCATAATTTCAAGAAGAAGTACAGTATCATTTTCTTTTGGACTCAGCACACAGGTCAATAATGATATATCCTCCTTGCCGAACCCTTGACAAAATAAAGTGAGCAATAACTCTGGCTCACAACTGCAAGCTACCTGCTACTAATTTTCGGTCCAGGTGAAGGAAGCCCAGTCAAACATAGGTCAACAAGACTACATGCTATGACTGGAGCAAGCTTCAAAGCATACAAGAACAGTAAAAAGCAAACGTTTGCACACAGGATTATAGTCAACTCCTTCTGTTTCCACTCATCATATATGCTACTTCAAAATAACAAACGGTCATCACACATAGCTGCAGACAGATTTCAGGGAACATCTACATGAATATTACTTTACAATAACGGGTAGCAGTGTGAGTGACCTGAGGCTGAAGAAAACCATCACCATCCTCGTCCAATTCACTCATATCAATTCGGGCTTGTGTTAACGAAACCTGCACAAGGAAGAAAATAATGCACCTAAGAAGATGTGAAATATACGGTTGATAAGCTCATTTCTTAGGTAAGAAGAATAAATACTTTAATGATAAGATTACGTTATTCTATAGTCTCTTTCAAGGTAAATCCTGCCCATTAGGAAGAAAGTGAAACAATTAAGGGAATATAGAGCTATCAATAAAATTCAGTAATTATCAGGGAGCATGGAAACTATCACGGGAACGCGAAGTGAACATCGTATAAGTGTCGCACCTTAGGTTTATGTTTAAGAAACAAAAAACAACATCGAAAGAGGAATACACATATAGCATGCAATCTTCTTGCATGCATATAGGCGTAAGATATATCTCCAATAACATTTCAACATAATGAGATAGACGAGTAAAATCGTTACGAACTTACTGTACGCATGACATAGAGATAGAACGGAAGGATCGCAATCCGTCCGAAATCGTCCTTCTCAAACTTCAAGAAATTACAAGCAGAGAAGAATTTCCTGCACTTCGGTCCAATCTGCTCTGTGCAGAGAGTTGCAATGTGACAGAAGTCTTCATAATTCATCTGCACATCACATTTATTGTTAGAACGCACAAAGAAGTCTCAACCAAGACCTTATTTGTGATATAAAACCCGTCTAACATCAAACAATAATACACTTACCGAACAGGGAACAATTTCAACGAAACAGTCAAAAGGAAACTGAGGTAATTCTGACCTTCTCTGTACCACAACCCTCGTCAATGCTGCAATTTTCACGCAGCAAGACCCACATGGTATCCAGATCCTCAGCGTTCAAGAGGACCTCCGCTTGTTTCTGCAATTCCACAAATACAAACGGCTAATTCACAATGTAGACAACAACCAACGAAAAGATTACGACTACCGTCGTGTCTCCATCAAGGCTCTGCATTAGAGGCTCTGCGTATAAAATTAATCATAAAATCGCAAGCATTACTACCTCGTTACAAGCATCACCTGCGACATTAAGACATTCGCTCTACTACAGCAACGGGTTCCACTTCTTCTCCACTTACATCAGAAAAAATATACATGGAAACTTGATCACACCTTTAAAAAACGGAACTTCGCAAGACGTTGCACCTTCGTACCAGCAGAATTCTCTGATGGCTTCTGTAGATCGCCCAAACAACAAATCAATGAGTTACATTTCAATTCACTGTAAAAACATGCTGTCGCAGGAAATAATTTCAAAAGTACATTCAACCTGGAAGCCAACCAATTCTGACACCGCATGATTTCAAAGTAAAAGAAAAAGATAGAGAAAATGCCTTTCTGTAGAAACTAGGAATTGCCCCTGCAGCAGCTGCTTTCCGCTGACGTTCTTTGTAGGCTTCGAGCAGAATTTTCTTCGTCTCCATCTCTACCACAACAAAAAACAGAGAGGACAGGAAGTCATTTTCCAGAAAATGCGAATATCTGTCAAAAGCTCGGCGTAACTAAATCATTAAGGATCTGTCTGAAGACATATTCCCCCGCCACAGCTCTCTATCAAACACGGTTATCGTCCGATTTATTCCATTTCTAATTGCTTGCGTAACTGTCATAGATTGTTTTATTCAAGCTTCTGTTTTTACGGAATCAATTCTTCACATATATACCTACACATACAAAGATTAAAAAACGGGAGGAAAAGCTCAAATTAATACTGAACAAGAACGACTGAAACGGCTGTACTCCGTTTTTCCAGTCACCCTGCCATCAAATCTATCAAACGAAACTCCGATGAAGCATTCCTTTCCGAGAACAACAGAAATACAAGAGAATGCCTTAAAAGCTCAAACTACTGAACACAACCAATGCTACATCCCTCCTAAATGAGCATCGCTCTGTAATATTCTAACTAGTTGCAGCCTCAGACCCGAGCTCATCGCCCTTAAATTGTGCTCTTTTAGGATTCCATTAAATACAACTCTGTTCTTAAGCTTTAAGTAATCACAACGCGATTCAAAAAACAAGAAAGACGTGTAAATTATTACCGAACTAGAACATCTGTTATCCATAACCGTGCCATCAATGTAAGCTTCGATCAAACCTGGTGCAATAGACATGACAGAGAAAAGCTCGAATCACTGAATACACAACCAATGCTACATCCCTCCGAAATGATCATCGCTCTGTAATATTCTAACCAGTTGCAGCCTCAGACCCGAGATCATTGCCCTTACACTGTGCTAACTTAGGACTCTGTTTTTTTGAAAGCTCTGTTCTTAAGCTACAAGTAAACACGATTAAAAAAAAACAAGAAAGTCATTAAAATCATTACCGAACTAGAAAATCTGTTATCCAGAACAGTGCCATCAATGTAAACTTCGATCAAACCTGGTGCAATGGACAGTTAAGAGAAAGCTCGAATCACCGAACACAACTAATGTTATTGCTCTGGGATATAATTCCAACCTGTAGCGGCCTCAAACCCGAGCTCATCGCCCTTACACTGTGCTCTTATAGGATTCCATTCTAAAAAAAACTCTGTTCTTAAGCTATAACTAAACACAACGCTATTCAAAAAACAAGAAAGACGTTAAAATCAATATCGAACTAGAAAACCTGTTATCCGTAACCGTGCCATCAATGTACACTTCGCGATCAAACCTGGTGCAATGGACACTTAAGAGAAAAGCTCGAATCACTGATCACACAACCAATGCTATTGCTCTGGAATACAATTCCAACCTGTAGCAGCCTCGGAGCCGAGCCCTTCGCCCGATCCAACATACTTGCGGAGCTGCTCCACCCAAAGCATTGACGACGGGCGAGGCGCCTTCGGTTCCACGGGCTCCTTCATTCCCTCGCTGGCTTCCATGGCTAAAAAGCTTCAACAGCAAATGCAGTCCTCCAGTGTTTCCTAAACCTGCTAAAACTTGGAACCGAGTTTAGCTGACAATGGCGGTGTGTAGAAGAGAGAGGGAGAAGAATGATCCGTAGGCTGAGGGAGATCCGGCGTCGACGACGAGAAGGGCCCTAAGGAAAGGAAGTGAACCCTAAGTTAATGGCGAGACAAATGTGGAGTACGAACGAAGAGCAATGCCGCAACTGCCCTTGTCGGTCGGCGTCTGACAACACTTGGTTCCGTAGAATCAGACGAACGCCGTGCTACACGGAATCCTGCTTCTCTACGCCAAATAGTGCAATGCCCCATACTAATTTCTCGACATCTTGTACTATTTAAATACTTAATTTTCAACAATAATTATTGCAATAAGCAACTTTTAAAGGGCTTGGCAACAACAATGTAGATGCAAGATGACAAATTAGCTGGGTCCACATGGTAAACCAAGTGAATTCTTAGCATTTAAACAATTTCATGTACCTCCAAGTGACCAACAGAGTTTTTTTTGCTGGCGAAATTTCACTAGCTCTAACAGGTTTCCGCGAATGTAGTTACTTCTCTCTAAAAAGTTTCCAATGTGAGGAGGATAGGTGTCACTCAAAAAAAACGTTGGTGACCAAGCATGAGTCATGAGGTAACTTTCCATGGTAAGGCAACCTAATTGTTAAGGCAACCTAAATGCACTATTTGGTGTACATTGAATATTGCGTTCAGGTTGCCTCACAATAATTTCTTGACATTTCACACTATAAATATTTACTGCTGCTACAATAATTTCATCAAAAAATTACTGCAACAAATAGTTTTTAAATGGCATGTTAACAACAATGAAGTTGAGAAAAGACAAATTAATAGCTTCTAGTCATAAACCATGTGAAATCCAAATATTTAGAGAGTTGCATGCACCTCCAAGTAGTCAAGTGATGAGGCATGAGGTAACTTACGAGGGTAAAGCAACCTAATTGTTAAGGCAACCTAATTGTTAAGGCAACCTAAATGCAATATTCACTGTAGTTAAAATGTTTCAATTGTTGTGTCCCACACTAATAACGCCAACTTGTACTAATTTTATATAAGAGCATTTCCTGCCACCCTCCAATTATCAAGCTCCCTTGAGCGTCCACCCCAAATTCATGCCATGTTGGACCTCCTAGCAAACAATTTGGCACCGCAAGTTCAAAAACAGCATCTTGTAGAGTTAGCCGTTGATATTGCATGAGGCTTAGGGTCCGCAGATGTATGAAAATTTTGGTAAGTTTTCATTGTACGGATCAAAAGATTATAACAATTAAAGACAACAAATTATTGAATATGGAGAGGTTAGATTTGGGGCGTTGGGGCATTCAAGGGTTAAGATGGGATGGCCACTTGTATCCCCAATAGTACAATTCACTAAGGTCGCGGCACCCATCATCACGGGAGTCTCCATGGGTGTGACCTATGAAGGTACTCATCTCCAAGTTTTTTAGCCCCATGACTGACAGGTCTGGACCAATGGGTGATGGAGCTTCTTTAGCATCTCCTATCCACTATTTAGCAACCAAAGTGATTATTGGTTTGTATAAAATTTTGTGACCAAATGCTTGCTAATGAGTCTCTTAATCTGATGCTAGTATTTTTCATTCCCATTTGCTAACCTCAAGATAAAAAAAATTAAGTTGTTGGATCAGTTCATGTACCCGGAAACCCTTGTTTCCACGCTTATGGGTGCGATTACCTTAAATATACTTCAAATCAATCACAAGTCATGGAACTTCCAAAAGCCATAAGTAAGCTATCATTTATTATGATGACTTGCTAATTCCAAGAGAAGATATAGCTTGTAGAGGGTTTAGTGACCTTTTCAAATATGGCTCATTTGAGAGGGGAAAGTAAAGGTAGAGGTTGACACATACTTAAATTGATTGCTTATCATCCAAAAATTAGGGAGGGGCATTTAGAGGGTGGTATAAGATACTCTAAGTGAATTTGTGGTGTGCACTAATATAGTAGGTCACATTGATTGGGTAAATTCAATATATTTTTTATTAAAACAATTATGTACTATCTCAAATATTAGGGGTGTCTACATTGGGAATTTTGATGGAGGATTGAAAAACTAGGTTTTAAAATATATGCTTAAAATTTGGGATAGCTAACTACATCATTAAGGATTTCTTCTTCTAACTATTTTGAAAAATGAGGAGGAGGGTTTAGGTTTTGAGAAAATTTTGGATGATTGGAATCACTTTTGCTAAGGCTCACCCCTTGTCATTAAATAAAAGACAAAACTGCACAATTATAATATGGGCTTCAACTAAATAAAAACTTTGTAGAATTATTGAAGAATTTAATGAAGAGCTTTAGAGTTTGAATCTATCTATGGTGAATTAAAATTTGGTTTTATTGAAATAGATTTGGTGTATGTTCACATTTTAAAGCTTTTAGGATTCTTGAATTTTACTTTGAGAAATTTACCACCTTAAAAGAAATCCAAAGAAATAGGATTAAAGTGGAAATGTGTCATTGGTTTGTGAGGCTAAGTGGCTACTATATTGGGGAAATAGAAAATAGAGTAAAAAATTCCTTTCTTACTTTAACCCCTAAAGGACCAAACAATGTTTTTTGGCAACATAGCAGTGTTGGGCAAGCTACTAGTTATAGAATAATGAATACATTTCCACAAAAATTTCAAAGGATGTGTGTCCAATAAGTACCTTTTCAATGCAACAATTTTTAAACCATTTTTATTTGTAGAAAAAAGTTATAATGGAATATGTAAATTTGCTTGCTTGCAAGGTAGGAAGGGCATATTTATTTACATTGCAATTGAATTATTGGGTTCTTACCCATAGGTTGAGGGGTAAAGCTAAATCCTTGTCAAACCTTAGACACAACCTCATTCTAGGAAGGCAACCATTTTTGCTTATTGTCCTTCTCTTCACCTTAGGTGGATGTGGCTCTATGTTGATGAAGCTTGTCAAAGTCATAATTTTGGGCCAATTTCCTTTTTTTTTCCTTTCTTATAAAACTAGCTATAATTCAAAGATAATCTAAAGCTCCACACTTCACATATTGAAAAGATTATTCTATGTTAAAACCAAACATTGTTGAAAATACAACTTTGTATAAGAATTCTCTTGAGACTAATTTCCTATACTAAATTTTTTGTATATGTTCCCCAATTCAAAATTTTATGAATTATTTAAACATATGACCAACTCTATTGAAAAAATCAACCTAAAATGACTCAAGCAACAAAGTGAATTTATTGGGAAAAAACCTCTCCACATTAGAGCTGCCCAAAATTAGAATGCCCTACAAAAGAATAATTTTCACTTCAAATACCTCCAGCGTGCACCTAACTATGGTGGGGTTGAATGACCTTACCACTCCACATGATGACTTGAGAATTTTTAGAGGAAATAACATGCTCATTTTTTATAAGGCCTACTTCCTAATGAAAACACCAAAGATGAATTTACCATTCAAGTCTGTAAGGCTTCAATAATGAGCCGTTCCCAACAAGCACTTCATTCACAAAGGTCTTGCACATCAAAGTTAACCCTTAAACGTTGTTGAGGACATTTTGTGACTTTTGGAAAACTAGATATTCTTATGGGTAGTGGAATAACATTGTTTTTCATCCAAGATTTTGTAGGAATATATACATAATGGAGTTGAGTGTATCCATATGGATAGCTTTTGCATGCACAACGTTCACAAAAGGGTCCCACTTGCCAATTGAGTAATAAAGATGCACCACCATGTAGTGTATTTTAAAAATTGAGGGTCTTTTTACCAAAATTTAGTGTGAGTCATTGAGATGATGTATTTTGAGTTTTTGCGTAACTAGCTGCAAAAAAGTTTACCAAATCTAGTTTTTTTTAAACATGGAGATTTTAAAAAAATTTGTATTTCTTATTACTACCACAAGTTGAATACATGCTACCATGGAATGGTTATTTTTCTAATTTTACTAACATGGTAAGAAAATTTTGAGCGTGATGATCTTCATTGTGATTTAAATCCAGAATAAAATGTTTGAGGTAATTGAATACATTTTGTAGTTAATATGAATTTCTTTAGCATTCATTTCAAAAAATTACTATAATTTTAAATATTCACCAAAAGCTATGAATTGTTTTTTACATGCGGTATACATGTACCTACTTTTACTAAAATTATAACATTGAATTTTCATTCTACTTACAATGCCAAGATAAATTCTAGAAGGTGATTGTAATTCCATAGAAAATCCATGGTAGTAGGTCTGTCCTTTAACCCCTAAATGCCTGCAATTGAATGAAGGAAATGAGGCCAAGAGGGACCATGCTTGAAAACATTGTACGTCTTGAGCTAGGAACTTAGATTTGGGAAAATTCACTACTGAAATAGTAAAAAGGGTGCTTGATGTTCACAATTAGAAATTAGCAAAACTTTTGACCACACCATTTTAGGGATTATAGTAGTCACAATAAAGTTCACTATGTAGCAACCGGCTAATTTTGGGGGGGTCCATGGCTATGGATGCAAAAATACATGCCTTATAGGAGGCTCTTTTTGATGAAATTTAGGTGGGGAGGGTGCAATTTACAAGTATCTTGCTTGGTGCCAAATTTGGTGATGTTCTGACATATGGAAGGTGCTTTTTAGAGGCCCAAAGTTGCAAGGCTCACAAGGCATGGTGGACAAGAGACAAGGTCCTGGCACGGCTTTCACCTCCACAAGGGCACGGCTCTTGGTGGTACAACTGCAAAACCCTTCTCCAGTCTAAGGCAATTATGCCAAAACATCCATGACCGTAAGGAACTAGCCATAGGCGATGGTCTTTATCCTTGCACCTAAACCCTAAACTGCATGAAATGAAGTCTTAGGGTATTATTGTCATACTTGACTTGCACAATCCGTGCTTATACCAGTGGTGAAACTCCTATTGCCCACTTTGCGGCATGAGAGTAGTACCATACCCTTAACCAAGTGCAGTTTTCTAGGCAACATAGTTTTGATTTGGACCCAATTATGATAAAAGTTTAATTTTGAGGGGCAATATTATCGCCCCTAGGGCGCTCAGGGGTTAAGGGTTAATCTTCTTCTTTTGCACTTCATAACAAACTTCATTTTTTTTGTATTTTTTTTGTATTCTACAATATTGTAGGCAGAGCAAGGTCTAGGAAGAACTGACCGCTAGTTCAATGCTAGCCAATCAAAATGAGAAAAAATTGTTTGGAATTTATAAACTTTGGCTAAAAACTAGTCAAAAATCTTAAATTTTTTTTCTTATAGTATGAAATAGAGAAAATAACCTATAGAGCTCCTTGATAAAACGATTCAACACAGGAATTGAAGGAAATTTATTAAAAATCTCAAATTTTTTTTCAAACCCTAAGTTTGAGAGCAAATTTGACAGCCAACTATCGAATCATATATTTTTCCAAAAAAATGTGATTTGACATTAGAATTTCTAATTTCTTAAAAATTTGGCATTTAAAAAAAGAACTATTAATACTTGGCAATTAGCCCTTGGTACATAGTTCAAAATAGATTAAGCCCTTCTAAAATAAGCCTAGACTTTCCAAAATTAGCTAAGTTTAATTTAATAACCTTTATAATGTTTGGCATTTTGATTTTTTGATTTTTTTACATTGGGTATTTTTGGAGAATCTATATATATATAACAGAATACCATTCAGTCAATTAGAGTCAAGCATGATTGGGATAGAGTTGGCATGACTAGGATTAGAAAGTTATAAGTGGGATAAAGTAAAATCCCCTAAGGCTTCACTAGACGTTAACAACAGGTCATTGGCACTTGCACCACAATTTTCTCTAGGCCAAAAGAGTGCATGGGGATAGGGGGCACGGGGATAAGAAGTGGGGGCATAATCCTGTCGATATGATGGGTTGTATACTAGTAACATATGAAATCATTTGGTTAAATTTAGAAAAATTATTTTATGCCAAATTTGCTCTTAACCTACACCAAATAGTGCATTTAGGTTGCCTCATACTAATTTCTTGACATTCCACACTATTTAAATATTTACTATTGCTACAATAATTCTCAGCAATAATTATAGTAATAAATAAAATTTAAAAGACTTGACAACTACTACAAAGTTGTAGAAAGACAAACTAGCCATATCCAAGTTGTAAACCAAGTAAAATCTAAATATACAAAGAGTTGCATGCACTTCCAAGTGGACAAGTGGTGGGTCATGAGGTAACTTTCCAAGGTAAGGCAACCTAAATGTTGAGGCAACCGAAATGCACTATTTGGTGTACAGTACCCGGACAATATTTTTTGCCGTACTATTTTAACATTCACAAAAATTAGCATATTGTAGAATACAAAAGGCCTCTTCTTATTTTGCACCATTAATACTTAATTCTTACTAGCAAACCAATCAAGTACAGCAAAATTGAATTCCAAAAAACTAAAACTCAATATTTGATGAATTATTTTGTATATGAATCATGCTTTTGCATGATAATTAATTGAAAAACATTGGTGATGAATTTTTGAGGTTTGATAGCATGAATATGTAGGTAACATCCATATGCACATCATTTTCCTAACAAACATCTCCAAAATATTTCAAATTCTCTTAACGTATTATTAATGTTGGGGAGTTCATGTCCTAATTTTGTAAAAAAACCATTCTTTATGATAATTAGATTTTGCTATTCAATTCATACATTATGGTTACATTTATACCTCTGAGCACAACAATGATAAACTTACTTTGCCAAAAACTAGTCAAAAACACAAAAATATTTGTTTTACAAAATTTGGCCCTTCCGGAAGAAAAAAAAAAAAAAAAAAAAAAAATTGTCCGGGTACTGTACAGTAGGTCATTCACCTCGGAAATCACGGAACGCCTCGTTTGGAACTCCTTTTGAACACTTTCCAGTTCCCGCGGGCTGACGTGGCGATGGATACAGTCACCGACCGCCACGGACGCCCGATCCATTGCGACAGCCTTGTTTCGATTCGCCTCTCTCCCTTTCTCGTCTCCGTGCTCGTCGTCTCCTCTGTTCTCCCAAACCCTAGTGTTGAGCCTTTCAGGTCGATTCTCGGCGACGGGCGCCCGCACGCACGCTCACAGACTTCGGAGGTCGATTTCGCACACTCTGGCACACGCCATATTCCACGGCATAAGAGTATTGTATTTCGCAAACCTCGTATTCGGGATCGTAATTCGCTCGGGGACCTAGGATTGTGCGGAGTGACCTAGTTTCGTGAATTGGCCGGGAGCATTGGTTTATTGGATCATTGCTGTTGTTGCCGTGCAAGGACTATTGGTACAATGGACGTGGAAAGAGGAGATAAAGCGCCGCCGATGATGGACAGGCAAGTAGCGTCGATGTTCAGCAGTGTGTCGAGGCAAGTGCAGTTCCTTCTTGACCACAACTGTTTGCTCATAAACGAGATAAACCTGAACCATGAGTCCAAGATTCCTGAGGGCCTGACTCGGAACGTGACGCTCATTCGGCAACTCAACAGCAACATAAACAAAGTATCGGATCTGTACGCGAGTTTGTCGTCGAACTTCGCGAACGTGTTTGAAAATCTGCAAGAAGTGAACTCCGACCAAATCAATTCGACTACTTCCAGGCCTCTTTCGAATTCGAGTGGCCGGTGCATGATGCCAGGGGCAGCAGCAGCTGTGACGACAACGCAACCTTCTGGACAAACTCTGCCGAAGAAATCACGGTCCGGTGACTTCCCTTGAAATCTCGATGCGGAGAGTAATGTACATATTAGGGCGAGGTGAAGTGGTTTTCATTGAGAGATGACTGTATCCTGTGTTGTTTTAGTTTCTGAGATTGGAGGTGATTTGACTGTAAATTGACAGATTCCACTTAAGATTTTGGCATCTGTGTTGTCGAGTTTTCTTTTTTCACATATTTAGGGCACTACTGTGTGTCATTTGAATTGGAATAGATATGTGGGAAGATAGATGCTATGGTTGATGCATTTAATTTTTGGTAATATTGGAAAAGAAATGCTACGGGTTTTGCGTTGCCGTCACATTTTTTTTCATAGGTAGAGGCAGGTGCACTCAGTTCCATGATTTCGATGTCTAATAATAAAGTTCGTTTTCAAATTTTTGGTAAATATACACGTTGAGTGACAATTGTGAATTCCATGGTCTTGCTGTTTCAAATTTATGATAACATCATAACCTGTATGTATGCCGGTAAGCTGAGCGCAAACCCCTAGTAAGGGCAATTATTGATTATTTTGAATACAGGGTCGTGCATGCCCTTCCGGCTGTTAATGTCACTGTGAACCGAGAATATTTAACGGAACGAAATATATTGGAACCCGAAATGGATCTCTTGGACCTCAACTACCGGTAAAGGCCTTAGGGTATACCTCGAATTGAAGATTTGAAGAAGATTACAGGACCCTGTGTAAGGCAGAAATCTGAGGCGTAAGAACCGAGGTTTGTATTTAGCTTGTAGCTCTATGTTATTCGTTCTGGATGTGTGTGGAATCCGAAGGACGTTGGGAGGAGTGTTGAAGAGGTGGCGGGTTAATTACGCTCAGAAGTATATCAGTGAGTTTATTCAAGATAATTTAAGACTTTCTATTCTCTCGTCCGTGTATGCAATCGATGTCGGCATTTTCATGCCAGATGCAAAATATGTACTTTCATTCCACTGGGAAATGCCAATGTATCTTTGAGTGCTGTGCAGTACTCTGTTAAAGAAATGCAATGCCGGTACATCCTTTTAAGGGGATACTGAACTAATATCTCTGGTGTCATAAAGATGCAGTATATTGATGAGTTTGGCGAAGAGTCATTTTGTCACAGCCAATACGCTGTTATGATTCATGTAGTGCACAGCAACTCTGTGCGGGATGATTCTGGTTGGAACATCTGATATCAAGGGAATCAGAGTGAGAAAAACTGAGACTGATTATGCGATTGATCTCTTGTAAGAGAGCTATGCCATATTCTATTTGATCCATGAAACGGCTTTGTCGTTCTTAATGTTATTTGTCATCAGTGGTATTTGGTTTGATTCCATATGGATAATAACGACTTCGTAGAGGAAATAATATGGATTTACCCGTATCAAATTTTCTGGAACTCTGTCTGCTTTGGAGATTTTGATATTGAATCCCACACAAGGATCGTCAGAATGAAATTCGATTGTGAATTAGCTATAGATCAAGGTGCATTAGTGGCAGGTGAGAAACATGGCGCTCTTGAGACGACGTTAGCCATGGCTTCAGGTATTGTAAGCTATCTTTTACCTCATTTACTTTCTCCTATTACATCTCTAGTTTCTAGGTGTGATTTTATATTGCATTGTAGGCCCTGCATGCCTATTGTTACTAAGAGGTTATCTATGCTTAGAAATGCTACGTTTGATGCGGTTGTAGCTATAAGATGGTGGTTAGAAATTCTAACGAAAGAGATTGCCATACGAGGAGTGCAGGAGCTTGGAAACTTGGTGGTTCCCCTGCGTTTCGGAGCTAAGCTTTTTGTGTTCGACCTCAAAATATTCCTTCAAACTCGCTTGGCACAAAATCAAAGGCCTTTGGATATATGGTGATTGACACAGTAGACGATTCTTCTATTGCTCGAAATGGATGGGTGGTACTATGACCTCCCACTAATGTATATTTCGCGTGCACCCAAGGAAGGAAATATCTGGACGAGAATCTATTGTAGTGAGTATAAGCTTGTCTGTAAGGACAAGAATTGGCCGTAGATGGAAGTTAATTCAGCTGTCAAGATTGCACCTGGATTGATATCGCGGGATTACAATATATTCTGAGGATGGTTTTTATTCGAACCGATTACTCCAATATGTGGCAGAAGAGCAAGTTCACCGTCAGGAGACTCTGAATCTAGTGTGGATCTACTGAAATTTAAATTTCTCCATCAGAATTATATGGGATCCAGACATTACACAGATGAGTTGTACTTCCCACTCAGGTAACTCTGACCTCTGGATTAGTAGGTAATGGAGCCATCATAGGAGTTTGGGTTTTGACTTCTTTTTAATATCAAGACCCAAGAGGATCTCCTTCCAGCACTCTGTGGCTTTGAAGTTTTTATTGGATGGTGACTTGTCCTGAGCTTTTGCGATTACCTGCTGGTTTGTGGTGATTGGTAATTCGTAAAAGTACAACGTAGCTCTTTATCGGAGTCTCAGTAATTGTCCACAACTTTGCCATGGCTGTAGACAGCTGCCAGTAAGGCTCTTTTTGAGCGATATCACGTTTAGCTTGTGTGTTACTTGAGTGTTTCACCTAATTGTAATCTTTGTCCTTGCGAAGCGTTGTTGTTGGTACAGGCGCTGACTACTTTGGGGGTTTTACGGCAGAACTTACAACTCAGCTGGATGATGACGTTCTCGCTGTATGGCGGCGGTTGTTTTAAAGAGGTCATCAGAAGAAATGGTCCTTGTAAATTTTAGTTCACTTCAGCTGGATTCTGGAAGAGCGCCAGGATTAATAACGTGGCCCAGATCAGCTTGTCATAACTTGGTACTGACCCTAGCCTCTGTTTTGTTCAACAAAGCACGCGTTTGGTCCGCCTACTAAAAAATATGTCCTGTCAATTGCTGAATCCGATCGAGACATGGTTGCATAAAATCAGTGCATCGCTGTGTTGCCAGGTGTCTATCTGAATCAAGTGACAGTTAGATGGCCACACAACTCTTGAATGTGTGACTTGTACCAATAGCTGAGTCACAACTTCCATACATCATTTTGCCAGCTAAGTTGCTTCACTTTTAAAATCATTCTAGAAGTGGCAGCTAGACGTGATTTTGTCCCATTCTCGCTGATATTTTGTGTGCCTCCTGTTCCCTCCAGCAGTTGCCATGTTCTTCGGCTTCTTCAATGCATGTCCCAGTTATTACGCGGTTGTCACTCCATCAAGTATCTTTCCTTACGAAGTGGCTCTTGTGATTTACACGCTACCAGTGTTTAAGATTCCCGTGAGACTCCATGCACTGTCGACAAAGTCTTCGTTGCATAGAAAATGTGTCCTCTCGGTTAACCTGTATGCAAGTCAAGAGATTGCCTAGTCACTGCTTTCTTACTAAAATCGTGACACTAAGGTTACTATCTCATGCTCACCTAGCAGGTACTCTGGAGTAAAACAGTACCAAGCAATGATATTGACTAGGTACCTATCAATCTAAACTAGCCATGCTAATTTCTGCCCGGCGAGTGCTTTCTTGTGAAAGTTTTCTATGAGTTATTACACTTATTACATGGTTTATGCATTGCCATGTTTATAGAGACTTGTCGTCACCCATTCTCTTTTCCTTGATTACCTTATTCAGCAACAAATAGTAAATATAAGTGGAACTAAGAGCATCTGCACCCTTACATGCAAAATTTGATTTGTCAAGAGTTGACATCTATTTTTGAAGAACTGTCAAAATTCTTGTACCCCACCCTTGCTCTTCAAATGTTCCCCACAAATAGTCAATTGATCAATCATCAAGTGTGGTATAGAATATAGCTCACTAAACTTAGAATGCATAGCGATTTCCAAGGCCATTCCTTGACTTGTTTGGTTTGAGTGTCAAGAGAAAAATTTGAGGGGCTTGGAGCACTTATCATCCAAATATTGTGTTCCAAACCTTTTGCATGTGAAGGTGAGGATGCTCTAACGCTAAAAGTTCAAGGAAGAGTTTAATATGAATTCCTTACCTCATCATGGTCGTTCAGAAATCCAGCGGATTTGAGTTTTCCCTGCTGTCTGTTTATGTTTTTGGCTGCGTTGATTTAACGCTTGTCATTGAGACTTTTTCCCTAGTGTCTCTTGTGCGCTGACCTGGCCATTGAGTAAGGGGTTGCTGAGCCTGTCACCCCTTGTTTCTGTGACAAGTATTGCAACCAATTGCAGGAGTCGAGGAATATCTATAAGCATGCGATTGTACTGTGGTCGGCAGTAGGACCATGGCATCCATTCAGGCACGTCCATTTTCCTTAACCCCTGAACGGCCCATCGGCCATTTGTGGCTGTATGTACAGCCGTATTTGAGCTGCTCTTAGGGCTTTCCAAAAAAATTATGCACCCATCATTGTATAGCTCTTCAATATGTATGGTTGTAACACTTAATTTCCAACTAATTCAAATTTCTGAATATTGGTTGTAATCATATTTGGTACCATATTTGTAGAGTCCAAGGACCCTTCAGGGGTTAAAAGGACATGTCATTAACAACTCGTAAAGACACACCTCTTTTTTGAGGTTGGCCTAAAAAAAAATCTGTTGGTTCCTAAATCCCTGACGTATGCCATCTAGGGATGAGCCTTGTTTTCCCCTGGTGAAAAGGGGTTTTTTTTCCTAAATCCTTGACGTATGCATAAAGTACATACGGTGCATGACATGGCATCCTTAGAGCTTTATCAATGTGTACACTATGAATGGGACTCAGAAGTAGCCGGTCTTGCGTCGCTCCCCGCCCCTTACGTATGTAGTTTCTTTCACCGACTAGATCCTCCCAATGTTGACACAACTCCCGCCGCAGATTCAAGCATGATAATAGAAGAACACAAGTACTTGGAAGTTGTTGCTGGGAAATTGCAAGCTATCGCAAGCTATCACAAGCAACGTGTCACTTCGCTAGCAAATGCAGTGTGCATTGGGAAAACTAGCTGGGGCACATGAAAATGAGACAATATGCCGCTCTAGGAGGTGGTTTTAACGGAGTCAGGTCCGGTGTTTCCATTCTGGTGGCTACGTTGGAGCCCTAGAAAACCCTAAACTTTTTGCTAAAATGAATCCCACCAAGCAAAATGCAAGCCCGTCTCTTTTTGAGTGTACACATTGATAATGCTCTTAGTCCACTTGGCAAAATAGGGGCAGTATACCAAGCTTGATCTATTAATGGAATATAGATCAAGCTTGGTATACGGTGCCTATTTGCCGCTTGAATTGAGGATGACCTTACTTAGTGGGAGATTGGGAGCAATAGGTGAGATTCAATACGACATGTGAGTAAGGTAGCAACACCCATAACTGTCAAATTAAGGGTTTTGAACATGATGATTATTAATAAACATCTGACAAGTTGTAAGATCCTATTAGCAAAGAGAAAAGTGATGAGTTTGCACCACTTTGGAATGTATTTTTTGGATACTGTGAGAATAAGTTGTGAATTTTTAAAGAGCCGAATGTAACTGCACCTCATACCAACATTAAGGTTTCATGTTCACATGTTGTACACTCTTGTAATTACATCTATTCACTTCCACAGATTTCCAAAGATTTTAGAGGTGATGGTTATGGGTATAGTGATAGTTACGGATGTTGCTACCTTAGGGCATCTCCACCGGTTCAAAGTTTCCATCAATTTTGGAGAGGCCTCAAATCCCTTGATCTCCACCCATGCTTTTAAAGCCATATTTGTTAATCTAGGAAGAAACACTCATTTTGGGAATAAATTAGGTTTAAGGTGATCACCTTAAACCAAGCTTTAGGTTTCAGCAACGTTTTTTTTTGGTACACGTGCCCTCACTTGAGAGGAGGAATTTGAGAGGGACAAAATCTCAGTGGCTCGGACCGAATCTAATATCTTCAAATCTAGCGTTTAAATGGTTTAAGGGTAAACTTTGGGTTTAAGGTAAAGTACAACTTGGGAATCTGGTTTTTTCAGCTTAATGAATATGGTGTTTTTTCAAAAAGGTGCCCTTAGGGCTTACACTCCAACACGCCCCATAAATAAGTAGTTGACCAAACTAGCTAAAACAAAATATTTGAGTGTTTTGAGAGTGACCTCAACACATTTCATCCACTTCGAGCGAATCTGAGCCAACGGTGGAGATGCCCTTATGTGCCAGTGTGCCAGAGCAAGATTAGCGGACAACAAAAGGCAGATTCAAACCTAGAGAGTAGAGAGTTGCACGGACCGACCCAGTCACTCAACGGCAAAGCCACCAAGGCAGCAAGCACACTTGCAGGCCCGCTTGTAGGGTCGGTTCCAGCAGCAGGAAGATCGAATCATCGATTTCCTGAAGACATCGCTAACTTCACTTGGAACCAGCGTCGTCGTAACCGCCCTGTCTAACTTACATTGTCGGCAATCACAGCTCCGGGGATTTTCACTAACAAACCATGGAAAACCCGGGTATGATAGCAGGCCTAGAAATATATTGCTTTTCTATCTAAAAACTCAATTATGCGTCGCAGGTCCCACCCAGCACTCGCGCCACCACTACCGAGGCATCTCTCACTCCGAACACGCATCCCAGTGATCCCACCCGTCTCGCTCATATACTCGTTCAGCTGCGCATCGCACATCACACTCCACTTGTCCGTGCCGCATTGATCGTGCTCTTGGATCGTGCCTGCAACAGCAGCAGGTGCAACTGTAGGGTCAGCCTCGCTTGTCATTAATAAGTTACTCGCTGTTAAATTATAACAGCTGCGATTCCTAGGCGCTCGTATCAGCAGCCGGCACCCGGCTTTTATTTGTCTAGCTGGGCCATGCCTTGCATTAAAGCTCGCACGTTGCGTCGTCGCTCCATCCAACTACCCAGGGGTTAATATCTGATCTCTGGGATCAATCAATCATCCCCTTTAGGGCCTCCTTCCAAGCTGGATGAGTACCGGGCAAAATTAAATATAGCCGGTCGGATCTGGTTCCGGGTTTTCCGGAGCCCGATCCAACCGATTGTCGGTCGGCTATATATAATTTTGCCCGGTACCGATCCAGCATGGAAGGAGGCCCTCAGTCCCTTACAGGTTCCCGTCGCAGCGATACCTAGGCGGTGCTCTGATCACCCACAGTGGTTTTTGCTAGTTTGATAGATTGTGGGTCCGTGCTCTGATTTTGGTTTGTCTTGAAAAAGCCCGGGATCTGGTTGATATTTGTCGTTGTCTGATTGCGCAGGCAACCTGAGTAGAGGTCGACTTCTGAAGTTCGTTACAAACTTCCACTGTTAGTCTCAGTCTCTGTGGTTTGCGGTTTGAAAAGAGGCGGTCTGTTTGCATAGAGCTAGGTTGCTTATACGTTCTAGATCACTGTATTTATGTTTGAAGTTCGTATCTGTTCTTCCTACAATAGAGTATCAGGTAGTGTCCATTCTTCGCACAATATATAGAGTGTCGGGTAGTGAGTGGACCGGGGAGTGGACTTACTGCAATTTCTGTGTGTAGTTGTTCTCCTGCTCTGAAGTTACAGGCCCGGTCACAGGTTGTGTCTTCCTGGACTTTTTTGCTGTGCACTTGTAGCTTTTCCGGAGCTTATAGTGTCCTTTCTTCCGTTTCAGCGACCTAAACGGTTTCTTTCGGTGACCGGTGTTGTGTTTTAAAGTCTAGAAACTTGGGTGACAAACTGCGTCTGAGGATTACCAGCATGTGGTCGCATCCTTGAATTGTGTATCTTTCTGGAGAATCTAGTAAACTAATGAAAAGCTAGTCTTTTTGGGGAGAATATGACCGCTGAACTTCGATGTTGGGATCTGGAACCTAGACAGAGATACAATTGATCGCCGGGTAGTTGACAGCATTCAACGGAGTGGATTTCTCTTTGAATGGCGATTATTGCACCGATGAACCCTGCTGCCACTCGACAGTTGCCAAGGCACGAAGCACCAAAAAAGTCGACTGATCTTTTTCTGCAACGAGGGCAGAGCGATAATTACTTGAACTTGCGACCCGAAGCGGTGAAGTCCAATCTGCTCCGAAACGCCAGCTCGGATTTGTCCGAGTTCATCTGGCCGAAGGACCAATGGCCGTCCGTCTGCCACAACGATTTCCAGTTCGCCCAAGAGCTTCCCACCGTAGACCTCTCGGCTCTCCAACAAATTGAAGACGACGATGATGACGTGGCAAGAGCGGATGACGTGGCAAGAGCCAGGACTGCTGAATTGCTGGTGAATGCCTTCTCCGAATGGGGATTTGTGCAAGTGACCAATCATGGCGTGCCCACGGAGGTGGTGGAAAGAATGCAGGGGCAAGCACGCAAGTTCTTCGAGTTGCCGTTGGAGCAGAAGGAGAAAGGCGTGGCTTCGAAGTCTAGTAAACACGAAGGGTTTGGCTATGGCGTCGAGAGCGGCTTCGTCTACGCGGGCAAGCCCTGGATCGACCGGTTCCAGTGCCGCTGGAGCCCCGTTTGCGAGGTTCGCGAACCCGTGGAGAAGGTGCTCACCCCTCCCGAGGCCGAAGCGTTCAGGTATTCGAAACTTCTCTTGCAGCTCAGTCTTCAATTTTCCTGCAACTCCAATTTTTCACATAAGCATTGGATCCCATCGACATACATTTGCTACATTTGTTTTACCATTGCTGAAACTGATACTGAACTTGCTTTGGAGCCATTCCAGGATTACTGCATTAATCTCTCTAATTTCTTGCCAATTCTTTTGTTGATTATTGGTCGATATCATGGTTGTCACATTGAATTGCCTATTTGTGTGTTTGAAGTGCCTAATTGAGCTCATGTTTGTCCAATGTAGTCAACTTATAGTTGACTTTATAACATTATAAAAAAATGCTTGTATATACTAGTGACATTCATTGTTGCCAACATGAAGTTAAAATGTGAAATTGAAACCATATCACGTAATAATGAAAAAGAGTAATTTGATTTTTTCAAGGTTAAAACCCGTAAAAATGCCCTAAGAAACAAGAGGTGATGGATGCTTTTGTCTGTGTTATTTGCTTTGTGCGTCCACCTATATTGTTCAATAGCTTTAAACCTTGTCCAAAGTAACAATCATGTCCAAAATCTTGAAATGCAAGAGTGAACAGACACATTTAACCGTGTCGTCTGTTTTGTATGTCCGCTTGTTATATCTGACCGCTTGTTATGTCAAATAGCCAAATCTTGCCCAACGTGACAACCATGGACTTGATATAGATGTGATATACACATCATGTTTTGCTTATGGAACATACCTCTGATGATGATGATTGTGCAGTAACAGCATCGAAGTGTACAACAGCCGTTTGGACCGCCTAGCCACACAAATTCTGGAGCTTTGTGCACAGGGGCTGGGGCTAGACCAAGACACGTTCACGAAGCCTTTTAATGGCACAGCAGGCGACTGTATAGCTCGCATGAACTACTACCCCCCGTGCCCGCTCTCCTCTCTCACTCTGGGCTTAGGAGCACACACCGATCCCAACCTGCTCACCATCTTAAGCCAATGCAAAGTGGGTGGACTGCAAATTTGCAGAAACGGAACCTGGATTTCTGTCAAACCCAAGCAAGACACGCTCATCCTCAACATCGGTGATACCTTTGAGGTATGTATCTGACTTCCTGCAACTTTTGCAAGTTTTTGGTAGGAGCACCCATAAGCGTCAAACTAAGGGTTTTGAACATGATAACTATTAGCAAATTATAGGATCCTATTAGGAACAGAAAAAAAAAAAAGTTTGCACTTTTGAATGTGTTATTGGGATACAGTGAGAATAAGTTGTGAATTTTTAAAGAGCAAACTGCCATTGCACCCATAATCAACATTAAGATTTCATGTTCACATGTTGTACATTCTTGTAATTACATCTATTTACTTTCACAAATTTTTCAAGATTTTAGAGGTGACGGTTATGGGGACACTAACGCTTATGGATGTTCCTACCTTACCACCGGCACTTCACAACTAGATTTCCATACTTTTGATCAAGTCACAAATCTCATTTTAATTTCTGGCAAATGAATGTTGCATTGTCTCCTCGACATTGGAGAAAATTTGGAGGGAAGCAAAAGCAAAGGAGGTATTATGTCGGATTTTGCTAGAAATTTAAACCTTGGAGCTCATGGTCTTTTTGATGTAGTCAACTTGTAGTTGATTTCAAAAAATGATTAAAATAGAACTTACTTTGTACATGCTGGTGACACTCATTGTTGCTAACACAAAGTCAAAACATAGACTTAAAGCCTTATCAAGTACTAAAAGTTGAAAAATAATAATTTGGTTCTTCCTATTTTAGGTCAAAAATCCTAAAAATGCCTCAAACAAAAAAAAATGAATATGTGTGTTGTATGTTTTGTGCGTTTGCCTATGCTGTTTGACAGTTGAATCTTGCTTGAAGTAACATCAATGCTCATTGTAACTCACCAATAATTGATTAGATAGGAGTCTTGGTTTTTTTGGAATCCCATTTGATTGATCATTGATGAGCTCTACTAGCGGCTTCACATGGAAGGAGGCTTATAGATACTCAAAAGAATCCCTCTCCAAGTGACCTCTAAAAATATTGTACAATTTATCAAAGCAAAAGGTGCATAGGTAACTAATCTTGATCATAGGTGGTAGCGTTCATGATGCAAAGGCAGCTTGTAAATGGAGCACATGAGTCCTAAAAACAAGCACTGCAAAATCAAGAATGCTCCAATAAGGCTCTTAAAACATGCAAGCACCCATTCCATATTCTAATACTCAATCATGATTGAGAACATGTTTTCATTTATTTTAGTATGACATATATTTATATTTTATTGAAAGACAAAACTCAACACAATCATGACCAATAAGCGCACTTAATGATAACTCATGTCACTCTCTTGAGATTCTAAAACTGTGCATATACAAGTACAATTTTTGAACATAAAAATGTGTCCCATTTAAAAAAATTTGTGCACGGTTTTGGTGACCTTACATGGTGGATTCAAAATGACCGAACTCTTTTAGAGCCGACTACCTTAGGATTATCCACGTGGTTCTCCTTGCCATCCACCAAATCGGCTATTGTTAGGAACTCTCATCAAAATACTGGCGAACTTAATGTTACTTTGACAGAGTCTAATGGCGATTACAGGCATGGAAATTGTCAAAATGAGTTGGGATTTTGGTGAACATTTGAACCTCAAAACAAAAATATTGCTGTGGTGGTTTGTCTAGAACACCAAATTATAAATTAGATGTCTTGTGTAAAAAGTAGGCAATGTTTAAACAGAATCCTTCATTCCTTATGACGGAGTCTTAGTTAATTTTTTTTTGAAAAGGGTGTTTTTATTGGAAGTTTGAGGAAGGCGGCAGCATCTTTGACTGGAGCTCAGTTTTTTTGCTTATGTGGTCAGGGTGGCTTTAGAAGTGAACTATAGAGAATGTTTTTTGTCTAGGGTCGATACATTCCTTTTGCTTGGCCTGTATTGAGAAATTCTATAACCGCCCCATTTCACGAGCCCTGAGGAGTTGACAAGTGTTAGTTTGAATAAGTTAGTTTAAAAATTCTCCTTTTCCTCATTCCTTGACATCTGGAAGCTGTCCTTTTGGGACCACGGTATATTCTTCTCTAGCGCCCTAGCTACACCAAATATTGCATTTAGGTTGTGTTAACCTAAAAAGTTACCTCATGGCTCATTGCTTTTGTCACTTGGAGGTGCATGCAACTCTCTAGATATTAGGATTTTACATGGTTTACAACTTAGATTTCAATAGTTTATTTTTTCATAACTCTATTGTTGTTATTGAACTTTTTAAAAATGGTTTATTGCAGTAACTGTAGAATTTGTAAATATTTATCTAGTGTAAAATGTTGAGAAATTAGTTTGGGACAACCTAAACGCAATATTTAGTGTAATGAGGTACACCAAATTGTGTATTTTGGTTGCCTTAACAATCAAGTTGCCTTACCTTGGCAAAGTTATCTTATGATTCACCCTTGGTCATCTAGAGGGGCATGCAACTCTCTTCATGCTACAATAATTCTTAATTTTGTCTAAAGTTCAAGCTTCTTTATTCCCTAACTTTTGTGCTTGTTGTATAGTGGGAGGCCTCCTCCAAAGGCCTTCTATTGCGTTAGGCACACTGGCAACCATCCGCTAACAGTGCTTGGCACTACTCACAATGCCTTACACTATGAGATTTTATTTTATAGTGCTAAGCACTATTACAGATGCTTTATGCTCCATAATGGGGTTTGCTTTTCTATATAACAAGGTTGTAGAGTGCTTAGCACTACACTAAAGGCCCATTCGCACTTGGCCCTTCAAAGAATCGGTTTTATTTTTTAAGACTCATCCTTGTTCCCAGGGAATTAGGCTTTTTTTCAATAAATCTCGCATTTGCCAAGGATGATTATTATATAAAGTCCTAAGTATGTATGTGTTCACATAGGCGTTCTTTATATAATTATTGGGGCTCCCATGCTGCCACTAGCAAATAATGCCTTTTGGAAACCGCAATTCCCTCAAATCTAAGTTTTTGAAGAAGAATGCCCTACGAGTATCTAGCAAACAATCCTGTAATTAACAAGAATTTAGCTCTTGCCTTTTGTAAGAGCTATTGTTACGAACCAGCCCAAAGCTAGGCCAGCTAGGCTCTGACCCTAATAACGCACTATGTGTGAACGTGCAGGTTTGAAGAACCATTGTTTGAAGAATACTAATACCAAGTGCGAATGGGCTTTAAGCCTCTAATGCTACATTGAGCCTCTAATGCTACTTTGAGCCTCTAACGCTACACCTAGCCTCTGCTTGCTTCTTCCAATGTTTACCACAACAATTATTAACAAAAGTTACTGTAGTCTTTATATATATTTGAATACAGTAGTGTGAAATGTTAAGAAATTAGTATGGGGTCAACCTAAATGCACTATTTGGTGTAGTGAATGTTCTTTGCATAATTGACTGGATTTGTGAAAACTTCTCAAGTAGTATTTTAGGGTGGCTGCTAATCAAATTCCTCTTCATGTAATTGCAGGCTTGGACTAATGGTCGATTCCGAAGTGTGGAGCACAGAGCTGTGGTGAATGAATCGGAAACGAGGATGTCGATGGTGTATTTTGCATCCCCCCCGGCCAAGGCGACTATTCAAATACCCCAAGCGCTTGTCACGACATCCCATCCGTTGCAGTTCCGGCCTTCTTTCAAATGGGAGGAGTACAAAGCACACCTTTTAAAAAAACACGTCGGAGGAAATGGAGTCAAAATCTCCAAGGAATGGCTGAAGAAACCCGTTTTAGTTTGATTTCTCTAACTCTTTGCTTTCAAGGCCAGCCCACACCAAAAATAAATCGGGCTCTTTGTTGTAAAAAAACATGTGGGGCATTTACTTTTTTGTGTAAAAGTAGATTCTTTAATTTTGTACTCCCACTTTTATGGTTTGTTCAAAAGCGGCTGATTTAAGGGTTCACATAAGGTAGGAGAACCTAAAATTGACACTTACTTCAAATATGGTGATCTTGAGGCTCCTTTCAAAATATAATGGTATGTGTTTGTTAGGAAATAGGCACAAATGCAAGCAAAATTGTTTTTGGAATTTCTTGAGATTGCATGAATAAATTAGGAGTTGTTGAAGGAAACTCCCTAGACCTACCTATTGTAGACACTAGACCCCATTGAAATGCTTGTATTGAAATGAAAAAGTGATAACAAAAAGATTGTGCCACATGCGCAACTTCTCTGCCACCTATACAATTTTTGTTCCTTATACCTCATTCTTGTGACAGGTTTTGTTAGATTGTGTGTCTTGTTTGCGTGTAGTAGCTGTGATTTTAGGTTTGTTTGTAAATGTTGGTAAACGATTGGTGTTACATTTAGGTTCTCCTACCTTACCAACATCTCCAACCTCCTACCCTTGAATGGTAGAGAGGTCATCTTTAGTAGAACAATTAATGAAGTAGAACAATAAATGAAGCTTAGAAAGTGATTATCCCCAATTTTCAAAAAAAATACAAATTACTTCTTCATTCGTTTCAAACCAGCTGTTTTGGCCTGTATGGCCCCGGCAATCATTATATGAATTCTACTGATCCTCAGTTTTACCGAATACCGTGCCTCATTAGAAAAGCGGCATTCAGAAGGCATGTTTAGTAGACCTATTTTTTAACCGACTCTTCATTCAGGTGGTCTTTGGTGCAGTTTTGTTAGATCTCCGTTTCCTTGTTTACATTCATTTAAGCTTGTTATAATTATTCATCCACATACGTAACTTCGTTTTAATCTTTTTGGATGAAAGAAATTCTTTTTAATTCTTTGGGTCAATGAATGTTGTTGGGTATGCCTACAAGAGCGAACTTCCATGTTGGTTGCCGAATTGGAAAACTCAAAAATGACAAACAAGTTTACATGACCAACTTCTTTGTAGCTTTCAAGTCATACAAGTTTGGGCTAGAATGGAAAGTTTGCTTTAATAAGACTAGGATAATTATTGAAAAGAACAGGAGAATTGGTATTGTTTAGAAACTTATAAAGCAAATTTTCATTCTAAATATTTGTTGTAAACTTGTTGGAAGTTGTGTTGTAGTCACTAAACATAAAGAACCTAGTGTACAAATTAGTCGTTATTGGTACTTGACCAAAATTTTAGAGTTGCATAAGATTTCTTTTCTCAACTCGGGGGAAATAACCTTTGGTAACAATTTAGAAGAGGGAGGTCACAGTGGATCTAACACAATGTAGATGTTGTATGTTAAAATGTAATATTTATGGGCAACTCAATTCCGACTTGACACGTTCTAGCTGATTTCTATATCAGTAACTTTCTTGAATTGCAAAGGACCAAAAGATAAAATTACAAAAACCTTGAATGTTTTATGCAAAAATATCAGTGGGACTTGACTTATGACTGGGTTTAAATAATGAACCAAAGTCTTGATTTTGTGAGGCCAAACCTTCAAAAAAGTGATATCTTGAAAACATTTATATGAGATCCAATACTTGGGACTTGAGACATACAGTGTCTCACAAAACATAGTCAGTGTTTGGATATTTTTCATTAAATAAGTAATAACAAATAATTTCAAAAAGTAGAAGTTTTATTGATTATTTATATGGAAATTAAAGACAAAATACACATAATATACGGAAGCACTAAATTCTGAAATCAAACCCCTCACTGACTCACTTTTGGACTTGTGTGTCTATACACACTCAAAAATCAATTTACTTGCCCTATGCATAACCAATTGCTTGCACTTTTTGTGGCATGTTCTCATAAAGGTTCTCACACTCAATGGAAGTGATATAGTGGAAAATCTCAAACCTACACTCTCACAATTCCAAAAGACCCTTTGGACATGTTGATTAACAATTGAGCTTCCATTTTAGTGTTGCTCATAGGTGTTTTATAGGGTTTAGGTTGGGTGACTGAGTATGTCACTTTAAAACATTGAAAAGTTGTTTAAACAATACTCTTTCATTTTTTTTGTTGTATGTTTTGGATTGCTGTCATGTTGAAAAAAGACTCTAGATGCATATATGCCATATTTTGAAAAAAACATCATCAGGAGATTAGTCTCTAATACCTCACAACAAACATATTGATTTATTGTACCTTCTATCTTGCAAATCAAACCAATTCTAATTGCAATTATATAATCCCAAACTGTTGCAAAACCTTTTCCATGTTTCACACTTTTCTTCATTGTTCAATCTACAAGACCCTCTTTGTCTCAATCCCAACACTAGTAACAACCATTTAAGCAGGAATGATTGATTAGAGTCTCATCTCAAAAAATCACTTGCTTCCAATTTGCAATAGTCTAATTTTCAAGAGATTTGGCAAAATATAAACAAACTTAAATATTGTTTTTTGAAAGAAATGGTTCTTTCTTCTTCACATAAAGCCTTTAAACTTGCAAATTCAATGCACATTGCATTGTCTGGAGTTTGGATACTCATTTCATTGTTATATTGTTGCCTAACTAATTTGAATGGTTTTGGAGCAATAATAAACCTTCTATGTGTCATTACTCTCACACATGCCCTCCCTAAGTGGTTTAAAATTTTAGTTGATTATCCTTCTATAAATAGTTTAGTATAAAAAAGACATTTCTTTTGGATTCTCTCAACATAAGACTAACTAACAACAACTATTTTGTTACATTTTTGTGATTTTCCCGTTTTGTAGCAATGATATTACACTATTTATATTTATTTTAAATAATCACCTTATCATGTTATGGAATAATTAAAAGTGCAATATACTATTAGGGAAGGAGTAGAAACACTCTTTCCTACTTATAACACTCACAACTAAATTTAAGTTCTATGATATATTGTCAATATAAGGAGGAGATGGAGATATAGACATGCAAGACCAAAAGTGAGTCAATGAGTGGCTCTCCTTTGAAATGAAATATCTCAATCACCCATGCAAATTTTTTATTGAGGTTTCCTTGCATTAGTAGGTACTTGGATACCTTTTAATATACTCTTTATGACACTTGAAAATATTTATTAATGCACTTGATATAATAAATTATATTAAGTAACAGTAAACACTGACTCAATTTTGTGAGTTACTATATGTGTGTATCTCATTGTTAACCAAGCAACTTGCAAAAAACTATGTTGTGAAATGGAGTTTCTATACTAAGCCACAACTTTATAGCGAGTAAGTTTTGAATGAGCATGAGAGTTGTAATCAAACCCCCCCTTGTAAGTCTCATTAATTTATTCACAAAGGTTTAAATTTGGCGTTGTTAGATTAATGGCCCTTTCACACCCAGTGTTATGGAGTAAACTAGAGAGTCAAAAAGGGGTGCTATGAGTCAGCATTCACACTTGGAATACTATGGAGCACTAAAAATGACGTGGAGTCTACAATGACATCTTTTAACACTCACAATTGTTGGGTGTTAGCAACAGTCTTACTGTATTGTAACAACTTACAAAAACATAGATTTTAAGATTGTTGAAGGAGTATTTTGGAGGTGGGAAGGAGTCACACGATTAAGTTAAATGTTAACATTGCTATCGTTCTACGTAAAACTGTAGTGTAAACCTGAAACAAAAAATCTCTCAAAATATTTAGTTTCAAAATCAAAACAGTGTAAAGTACTAGTATCTAGTACCGAAGTGCTGGGTGCGAAAGGGGCTTAAGATAAGCACTATCAAGTTTATTCTCAATTATGAAGTGTATGTCTTTGGATCATCAAAGATAGACTTGTTAAAAAAGAATCGACGCGATATCATAAAAAGTGATGCATACTCTCTGTCAGCAGTGGGGTTCGAACCCACGCCCCCTTACGAAGACCAGAACTTGAGTCTGGCGCCTTAGACCACTCGGCCATGCTGACGACTCGAATACACAGCCACGTGCCAATGACATGGAATCAAAACAATTTCATAATATACCATATTGCCGATATACAGATAATATTCATCTTTGAAACATAAGTCTAAAACAGCCGTAAAATAGTTTGGGTTTGTGTGAAACTACACGACCACCAAGGGACTCTGAGAATGACATTACTGGCATATCCCATTGCCTGTGAAATTGAAATCTTGCAAGAAAATTTGTCTCGGCATGATATTTTTCAACACGTTTTATTTCCAAACGATCCAACTCCCCTGACTGTACATAGTAAGGCACATTTAAAGACCAAGCCTGAAGAGATTCGTACAACTCGAAAGTGGCTTCACAGGACCCACACATGACCAAACCTAAGAAACAGGGAAAATTGGTCACAACCCCTTTTTGACACCTTATAAACAACTGGGTTGCCATCATTTCTCCACTGCCAACTCCATTTCCCTGATCTGTGAGATCAGAAAGCTTCAAACTTAGACGTAAGAGTAGAATATCATCTCTGCCAACTCCTGCGTAAATTATAAAACCAAGTATGAGAACATTATTCCTTAAAGAACATCAGATAAAGTACAACTTGATTGTGATTGAATATAAGGGCAGCACGACATCTAGAGCTCAAAATATTTAGCTTTGCCAAAGACCCTCTCTTATCGATTCACTTCACCCATGCCTCCCCTATGTCAGCAAATGTAATCACTTCTTCGATAAATCGTATAGGCACCGGAGAGAGAGAATCTTACCTGTTTGCCAGAGACAATAGGTGGCTCTCCTGCTTCAAGAGCATGTTTTTCCAGCTCCTCAAACCCGACTTTCCCTTCCTGCAAGGCATTAGATTGTGAGACCATCTTTACTATGAAACAATTTACGTTAACCATTGAGAATTATCAGATAGCCTGAATTTCAACATGAGCTAATAAGTCTGACGACACTGGCGCAAAGAGAAGAGTCGTTATTACCTCTATGAGCTTTCCAAGTGGGGAGTTGAAGCTTGCGTATCGGTCCTCAACTAGCTTTGTGAGTCTACCACCCTGCAAAGAGAACCAAATATATATACATTCATTTGTTACGATATTGTGTACAAAACCTCATTGGTTCAAAAATCCTGAGCCCTTAAGTTACTGACGTTACCTCCAAAAGATTTGCAGCATTACGAAGCCCCCGAGCTATGGTATCCATGCCTGATATATGAGCAATAAAGAGATCTTCCACGTCCACGCTTTCTCTCCTCCTGCATTTCCCACGAAAGCACAAGTGAAAATTCTATCCTTCCAAAGCAATCTTGAAATCAGCTCCTCACACCTTGGCTTCTGCTATTCAAGGGTGAATCAGGGTATCCATGATTCAGTGATCATTGGCCATTTACTTTCTGCAAATATGCCGAGTTCAAATATTTGAAAGCAAACTTTCTAACTCATGATTCTGAAGTTGAATAATCTTAGGGTCACATGACTATAGACATTACTTCTTGTCACACGTGTTTTAGTGATCTATCTGTCTTTAGTACTACAGCGGAAAGGGTGCGCGCCCAACACGACTCAAGAGTGTTATGTCTCGTGAAGGTTTATGATTAAGTTCCGAGGTATTAAAGAAAACAAGATATGAGGGTCTCTAGAGTACTCACAATTTTGCGTCAAAATTGAATCCGCCAGGTGCCAACCCTCCCTTCAGAACAATGGATTTTCCCAAGTTAGTACATTACTCATAAGACTCACATTCTACCACGTATCAGTCGAATTAAACAGATTCTATACAATAAAAAACTATCATGACGTATATACCTGCAAAAGAGGGTTCTGTATTTGCACATTGTGTAACTCTTCACGTCATTACTCAAGATGAATCAAGGGAGGAAATTTTTATTTCTAGTCACTTACATTCTTTATTACAGAAAGCATAACAAGAGTGGCCTCGCCGACATCAGTGAGAAATTGATCAGTGTCCCATCCTGCGTACATTCAATATATCAGATTTCCTACACATGTCGATGAAAAACAGGCTACACATTTTCCATAAATAAAGACCTCCAATTGTAAAAGGTTTAGTAGTCGAACCAGTTTGAGCATCGCCTGTGTTGGCGTCAACACTACCCAGCATGCCATTGATACGTGCAGTCTCCAGCTCATGGTGACAGCTGAAAAATAGATAAAAAAAGTATTTTGTGTATTAAGGAAAGTATGACAATGACGAATGAAATGAAATAAATGTAGCATTTTATATCTGTTGCTTAAAGATATCCTCAAAAGTAAGCTGGAGTAATTACACGAAGAGTGTGCAGGAAAATAGCCATGACATCGACAAATACCTGTGTCCGGACAGCGTAGCATGATTGCACTCTAGGTTCAGCTTGTATTCCTCTGCAGAAATCCACGATGTATGTGAGAAAGATCCCTGTACGTCACTTTTTCACATGGACAGAACGGATAATATGTAAGCTGTACATTCTGCTCTTGTTCCTCTTCGAATTTCGAGATCTACCAGGGCCGTGCCGACTAAAAATAATTGTCGGAGTTTAGATGGCCAATTTTTTTGCAGATTTCAGAAGCAAAGAAAGTTGATATGAATGTAAATTCCAATAAAGTACCTCACAGCTAACTGATGAACTAGCAGTGAAAATCAATAAAAACAAGTTGAAATAGAGTTATACCTGAGAGACCATAATTCTTCAAAAATCCCATGGTGGTTGCCGCATCCCAATCGTACCTAAAAATCCAAGGTACATTAGATCAATTCATTCCAACCGTCTCAGATAAGCTGTCAGAACAAGTTACCCTCGTCTTCCAAAGGAATCAACAGAGGCAAAAGAGAATAAAAATTAGGCTAACTGAAGGTAGCTGACGAGTTTCAGATAAAGCTACATACTGGTGCTTGGTTGGCTCTTGTGGCTTTGGCTCCAGCAACAAGGTTCCTGCAAATAGAAGCAAGCACCGCTTTGTGAAGCTTCGAGATCTTGCAACAGTAAGGAAAAAAAAGTGGGTGCTCATAAATAGGGCCGAAAATCAGGCTGGAGTTCCATTTACCTTGAAAACCAATTTTCTTCTTATACTCTGCAGCTGAATGTAAGAAAGTAGCCTGAACACATCATGGGAACAAAATTTAGTATACATATATGACTTGGTGGAAGACTGGAAGTGTGTATACTTATAAATTAAGCACTTCCAAACTCGTCATGATCCCAACAAGTACTTTGACTGGAGATGACTACATGACAAATTGATATAAGTAATGAACGAATTAACCAGGATTTATAACATTGGCCTAGGAATATTAATGAGAAACTCCTGGACGCTTTTAAGTCACGTAGACATGTTAGGCCAATACCAGACTGACAAAAAAGTCCAAGGTCCAACAAACATATTCTTGGAAGTGCAAAAAGAAGCCGCACCATGTGATCAAGCTCCTTCTTCAGGTCTGTATTAAGAAGAGTCTGATAACCTTCGCGCCCACCCCAAAACACATAGTTCTCTCCTCCAAGTCGCTTTGTCACCTGCGTAAAGATTTCCCAGCACATCAAATCAAACTTGTTATAAGTCGTTCTTAATGATATCCATGTGTTTCTTAGTAGAGATTAGACTGCTTAAAGATCCAAATCAAAAAAGAAACCAAGACAACCTTGTCTATTCTACTGGTCACAATAACTTGACAAATACATTTTTTGAGAACGTTATAAGGAACAATCGACAAAAAGGACATGATATTAACCTCAATCGCCTTCTTGACCTGAGCAGCTGCGTATGCATAAACACGGACGTCCGGGCTGCCAGAGACAACACGCAAGGGTCATAACGCGCTCTAGCCTCTCACATTAAGTTATGAAAAGCTGCAGATTATACTTGTTTAGTTTAGTATTACTAGATATAATACAATGTTATAAAACCCCTCTCTATGGTTCAGGAGCACAAACATTACTATTCAAATATCAAATTAGGGTTTTTCTGTTGGACACATATTGGATAAGATAACAATCAAGGAGGTTGATAAAACCTCGTAGCAGCGCCATGCATGAAGCGAGGGTGCTTGAAAAGCTGGGCTGTTCCCCATAGCGGTCGTATGTTAGTTCCCTCCTGTTCAACAAAAACGCCTTAGTCTTGATTCATCCTCAAATACATAACTCAAATAGTGCATTAGAAACGAGCAACACTGACAAAGCTGCATTCATAAATAAATTTGTACCTGTAATTTCTCTGCAATTGAAGCAATGTAGTCAAGGTTTGCATTGGACTCCTGCCAGACAAAAACACTTCATATCAGTAGTGGCTTTGACACGTGATGTTGCAGAAGAAACACACATATTCAAGGAGCTCCTAAGTCTCTCCAAATGATTCCGAAACCTTATTGTTTTAGCTTGAGAAGAGCAATATACCAAGTTCATACATAGGTTTCTAACCTCAAGTGTAGAGCCTTCAGGTGCAATGTCACGATCATGGAAACACCACTTCTCAACTCCCAACTTCTTGAGGAATTCGAAATTTGCTCGCACTGCACAAATGAAAAAACCAAGATGTGAAAATTTGAGGAGAAACCACTAGAAGCAATATTAAAAGCAGCCAGAACATTGAAGAATATAAACCAGGAAAAAAAAACTTTTATATACCAAAAATCAGTACTTGTCCTGAAGCTTTCAGCAATATGAATTAACTCATCAAGACTCAAGCCACAGTAACTGCACTATAAAATCTGCAGATAGAATTTAGAAATGATTGGGTGCTTTACTTCTTCTTGCAGCAATGTTGAGCGAATTACTGCCGTCATCCCAAGGCCACAGCTTAGTGGCGGATCCAAATTGATCACCACCATCTCCACGGAAAGTGTGCCAGAATGCAACACTGAAACGCAGCCAATCCTGCAACACTCAAATCTGCAACTTCAAGACCCTCACAAGAACCCTCACAAGTACAGCAATGCAATAATCAAAACTCAAAGGGTGAAGAGAATCTTGAAAACAGAAGAACTGCAAGCAACAGAGGAAGTTCGCTTGAGAAAGATCGTAGCATGACTTTATCATGAACAGAGTTCAGAGCCCATGCAACATTTATACTTGACCTAGAAGATGACGCAGAACTATTGTGTACCTTCATCACAATGTAATCATCACTTTCAAGCTTAAGGCTTCAAAAAAAATTACTAGAATACTAAAATAGAGCAAATCGTAATGACAATGACACAAGAGAATCATAATTACACGGTCTCACCTTCATCTTCTTGCCAAAAATCAGCTCTTCAGCATTGTAAAATTTATAAGCAAGAGGGTTGTGGCTTGCAGGTCCCTGCACATACAGGAACATTACTAAGTATCTGATCCTCCTTCAAGCGCTACTCAACATTGTGATCTATTCACACGTTAAGCGACATAACATTATTAGTACTAGTGGCATGAACATCTTTTTAAAGACAGTGCCAACTAGGAGTTATATAGAACAAAATCAGAGCAAATCAAGCAAATTAAAAATTTAACGTCTCTCACACGCGAAGATGAAAACTCATTGCTTTGAGGAGCTTGCAAAACAAGGTGTCACCAATTTCTTCTCATCCAATTCATTACACAGCAAAGATTCTCTAGAATTCTATGATCCTAGTGAGGTTTTTTTTTCCTTCATTAGAAATTCCACATGACCTAGAAAGTCATGTACCTCATACTTGACGTACGAAATATTGGGGAAAAACTCCCCTTCCCAGTCTTGACCGTCGGTAGCAAGGTTTCCATCCACGCTACATGTGATGTCTGCTACCTGCATGTAGAAAACAAAAATTAATCAGAGAACATTCAATCCAATACATTAGAAAAAAAGAAAAAAGAATGTGAGCAAAAGGTAACGATACTGGAAGATATTACAGTACTATTCCTATAACAGTATCTAATAAAGTCCAGATATGGAAGCCTGCAACAGACCGTGAATTCAAATACTTGATTCCTTGAAAGGAAATTTTTCAGTGAACGATTTTGCTAAAAGATTGTTGAGAAACTTTCAAATGTACTTTCTTGACAAAAAGAATTCTCGTACTTCATCCTACTTTGAATAAGATTTTACTCATAAACGTTGAGAAAGAAATTCTAGGCTAAGCATGGAACGGAAATCCCGAGGAAAATGGATTGCTCACCCTCTGGCAGCTACAACTCAGGACAGCTCCAACCAGCACAACCGAGAATAGCAATGCCTTCACCATGATTCTTCCCCTTCCCTGCTCTGCATTCAAAGCGAGTTTTCGTAATCCACTTCTACGGTGTACTTACTCTTCCAATTACAAAACGCGCAAAAACAAACCACAAACACTTAAACCTAGAAGCAAGAAAACCTGTGCAAGTTCACGCACCTTGGGGTTTCCGCGATGATGACCTTTTCAAATTCCCTTGTTCGATGCCGAAGAGTCGCAGTTCACTGATTAGTCGGAGACTAAGTTTAACAGAGCCACTTCTTTAACGCAATCCTACATATCCTGCATTTTCCACAAGTTAAGTTAACTACAGTGAAAGAAAGTTGCGGATCAGATAACTACAAGATTCAAACTGAATAACAAATCACTTAAGCTGCACTTTAAACACTCTATCTCTTTAAATTTCACACCGTGGATGTTAAGCTTATCTGCCAAAGACACGGATGTCAGAGTTACGTTCTCAAACTCTACAAAACAAGCTAGCATTCTAACAAAAGCGCAAAAGAGAAATCGCTAGATCCAAGAAACCTTTCACGCCTACACTAATTGTTGAATTTTTTTTTCGCTCTATAATCGCGCACTAATATCCTTCCACAGAGTAGAGATTGATTACTGAAGCAATGTACTTACAAACGAACGTCCGCTGAAAAGGATTTTTTACAAAAATTTCACAAGATTGCTGCGAATAAACACTGCAAGAGTAGTTCGAAGGGGAAAACAAGCAAAACAAGCGAACAGCATCGCCATAGCTAACCTCCAGTGAGCATGTTGCGTGTGATACCTCAGATTGTACCTACAAGTTCGATCATGCGCAGCACAAATGCTTGTCCTGGCTATGGCGGTGACAACATAGCATAAAAACAGTTTGTTACGATAAATTTGGTGGCATCTGGATAGATTTGGATAGATTTTTGTAAATAACCTTCGTCAATTTTGTAGTAAGAGATCAGTTTATCGAGTTGTATGTTTGAGTTGAAGGGGCAGTTCACACTTCACACCATGTCCAAGTCCCAGGTCCTAAGTCTCACGTCCCAGGTCCCAAGCTCCGAGTTCCAAGTCTCAAGTCTCAACTCCCATGTCCCACGTCTGAAGTTCTAAGAGCATCTCCACTCTTACTCTGCAAACTGGGAAATATCGGGCCCTGGCTCAGCTGGTCTCCGAATTGTGGTCCATCGCTAACTCGTCAAATTGGAAATTTTTGCAGGCCTACCTAAGCTCTCTCGAAGACACCAAACTTCAGTGCCTTCTGTAAATCTCACGTACTTGATTTTAGGGTCTATTTTTACAAGTTGGTCTATTTTAAGTTACACTTTATTTTTGCTTGCACGATTTTGGGAGGGGATAGGATAACTTTGTCAATGAAAGTCTGACCGCATGCACGTTTCAAGGAATGTAGGAATCAATCAGCTTTGTAAAGCAAACTATCAATGAACTTAGCAAACGTCTTTGCCTGCATAGTCTATTTGTAGTTGCAGATTATTTGACTAAAGGTGACAAGAATCTCACACTATGCACCATGTTGCTACAAAGGAGAAGAGCAAATTTGAGATTCTAGGTTGTGAAGGTTTGCCACAAGGACAAATTGCTAAGCACGGCGTTGCTGCAAAACATTGCAAAAGGTTGTAGCAGATTTTGAGGTCCGAAGACAAATTGTAACAAAAAAAAATTCATAAAATGCTATTGCCAAAGAGCAATTTGATGGATCAGAGGTTTTGAAGTTGGTTTGGTTGAAAACCATCGCAAGCCATTGCAGAAGACTCGTTGATAAAGCATACGGAAATTGATTTTCATGGACAATGGCCCCACCCTCAGCCGGTAGCGTCTGTCTTTGACAAGGAAGGGTGGTTCTCCATCCCGGAGCCCCTCCTTGCAAACAAATTGCGGAACTGCACATCCCGTTTGGAGTGTTCTATTTGGAGAGGAAGAGTGGAGAAGCTCTAAGTGTGCAGTCCCAAGCCTCATGCCTCATTGGATTCTGAATTGGTCATAGACTGCATATTCCAAATTGAGACAACTTCACTTTGTATTGGACGTCTCACCAAAGTCTCAGAATGTGTAAGGTAAGCCCCTTGTGCAAGGGGATTTTGGCATATAAGCCCAAGTTTTCCGTGGCTTATATGCCAAAATCTCCATGCATAAGGGGCTTACCCGGCGTAAACGTCACTTGGGCAAAATTGTGCCATTTTTTCTAAGTGAGTTACGCCAGTCACCACTCTGCAATTTTTAGAGTTGCATTATGGAAATTAAACCACTCTTAGATTTTCATTGTTACTTTCACAAGTGTAAAGAAATATGAAAACAAGAAGAGTTTTGCCCAAACAACGTTTACATGATTGGTGGAGGTTGCAAATTGAGACTTGTTGCTCTATCTCAAGTACCAAGTTGATGTTGACTTTGAAGTGTTTACATGACTATATATTTTGAAAATTTTGACACTTAAGAAAATGGCACTTTGCTCCAAGAGTTGGATTTAACAAGAACAAGTTTTTATTTTTAAGAGCTAAGTTCATCCAACATTTTTGCACATAAACTTTCAAGCATTTTTATAACATTTGAGATTGACACCAAATGGAGACTTATAGGTTGAGAGATAGAATGTAAAGTACATTTGAATTATCTTAACATGAATTTTAATATTAAGAGGGAATAACTCACAAGAAAATGTGTACTTAGTAGCGTGTCTTCAAAATCTAGATTATAGATTCATACTCATTATAGAACATTAAAAAGTAGGAGTAAAAATAAAGCACAAACTTGGAAACTCACCACTTAGATTTTAACTTCTCATAACATTTGTACACAACAATTTTTTTGGATTTAGTTTAACTTAAAGGGGTTTATCTTCATTTGAGAAAAAGATCCAATTTAATTAACACATGTAATCATGGTTGTTTGGAAATATGCTTCATATGTAATCAAGACACTTTTGAGTGTCATGACAAATTATTTGCGATCCCTCTATAGTAATATTTTTTCTTTTTCTTTTTGCTAGATGTGTTAAAAAAGAATGGGTTAATATTCGTATGTTTAATTGGATGTGCAGGATTGCTATTTTTATTGATTTGGGATCTAAAATACTATTTCTTGTAATTTACATCAAGTCATTAATAAAATCTGGCTCAACATTATCATTTTGTTTCTCAAAGTTTATTATAAAATATTGAAGATTTTTATAGAATATACTTACAATTATTAATATTTTGAATTTCTTTTAAATGTGCATACCAACTTTAGGCTCTTTTGTAGCTGTATTGAAGTTATTATATATCTTGAAAAAAATCCCATATTGTTTGAACAAGTGCTACCTTTTAATTATGATTTCCATTGTATTGTGCACTCATAAACAAGGTCAAAAGAAACTACAACAAATCCAACAACAAAGTGAAAATTCTTGCTTCAACATCGGCCTTTTGATGGTCTCATATTCTTAATTGTCTCCAAGCACGTCAAATAAATGGATGTTTTTAATTTGATTTGATATAGTTTTTGTTCTTATTTCTTCATTTTATTATTTACAAATAATTTTTATATGCATGTGAAAAATTAATTTGAAAAAAAATAAAATCCAAATGCCAAACAAAATACAGCATCAATTGTCAAGATCTTATGTCAAAAAACATGACTGAAATTTAGATATAATTACAGATAAAAATTTGCTTCAAAGTTTTGAGTTGAATGTAGAGCAACATAGTTTTTTGCCCTTGAAAATTTTAGGAGATTTGTTAACAAAATGGTACTTGCACTTTGGCTTAAAGCTCATTAACTTTGAACAGTAAATTACATCATTGCAATATGCACCAATGCTCATTTGAAAAGGACGCCTCTTTATAATCAATAACATTTAAATTATTGATATAGTGTAGCTATTTGTAATCTCAACAAAATTTACATGTTTGATTTACACTTGAAAATCTGAATGAAAAGTTGTTGCTAGTATTGAAGTTGTTTGCCTATTACCAACCATGCATCCCTTTGATAACCTTATCTTTGCATTTTGTTTAGACCTTTTTCCTAGTTCTTGACATCAATTTTAAAATTACCGAGGTGTTTGTTTCCGTTGTGAACCCTTCAAAGTCCATGCAACCAACAAGTGGTTGATCGGTAGTGTATTTCATATACACATATGGTCTTTAAAGGGTAACGTAAACTTCTATGATGATGCAAAAATTATATATTACAAATTCTACTAGTTAATTTATTAACAAAATATGATTTTTATTCAAAATCCACTTATTGTTCTCCTTGCTTTTGTAATAATTTCTTTGCAAAAAACTTAACAATGAATCAAAGCTTTCATATATCTTGCACTCTTGAAACAATAAAGAAATGAACAAAAAAAACTATTTAAACAATTTTCTTGACCCAAGTTCTTGATTTTCTATCCAAACTGTAATTAGAAATAGTAGCCATAGCATAGAAATATTTGTGTTTATAATGTTGTGATTTGCAATTGAATAGCAATGAAATGCTTGTTTTGTGATTGGAATTAAAACTTTAATACAATGACAAAAAAACAATTGTTAAGGTTTAAGGAAAAAACTCCTATAAGTAGTTTCTAAGTGTGGGACATACAACATAACTCTCATCAATGGAAAAAGTCCCTTATAAAGTGATGTTATTTGTATTGATTTAATACAAAATTTTCAAATTTGGATAATATCTCATCCAAGTTAAATGAAGATTGCCTTCAAATAAACCCCTTCATGTATATCAAAAGGTCCATTTTGATACCATGTTAGCTAAATAGTGATATTGCAAGTTCCTCAAAATTGAGGCATAGCTACAAAATCCTACAAGGTAGTGTGCTCTAATTGCAACCCTCTCATGTAAAGTGTCTACAAGAGAAACTGTCCAAAATGACAAAACTATGTCCAAATCAACATGGCTAAATTTACATAAATTGTCCAATTTGACAGTTTTTTTGTCATTTTGGATACATTTAGTCAATTTGGACATGTCAATTAGGACACAATTTCTTGTATCGCGTGCCTTAAATAGTTTCAAAATGAATATGAAGTGGTCCTTGAATGGACCTCTATAAGTCATAGAAGAAAATGTGTGTTTTATTGCAAGAGTCAATCATACTCCTCAATTTCTCTTCATCTCTTTACAAGTTGCAAGGAACGTTTATAAAAAACCTAGAGTTACAAATAGGAGTCCATTATAATTTTTTTTTGAAAATTCATCAATAATTCCATAATGCTTCAAAATGAAAAAAGTTGTGTGACATTTGACATCCATTTCTACCTGTCTGATTACACAAAAAATTTATGTCTTGGAAAGCCTATGAAAAAAGCAGATCAGCCCTTAAAGTGACGGTTTTAGAGCATACTGCCTTACAAAACTTTGTATAGGATTTCATATTTGGAGCTAAGCCTTTGGAGCTTGTGGCGCTCGGAGACGTCGACCTCAAAATATCCCAATTCCCGACGTTGCCTTGCCTGCCGATCGTCGTCCGCAGAATCGATCAACCTCCGTCCACCTCCATTCTCTCGCACTGCAACCTCTCGAATGCCAAAACCGCAAATCCTTCACGTCGATGGCCGCCGAATCCCCTCCGTCGTGCTCAGGAATGCCGGAATTTTACAGCGTGCTGATTAAATTGCGCATCTAACAAGTCTAGAGAGTGTAGTATTCAGGATTATTGTTTTGGAAGAACAGGGGACGGGACGGGGCTGGCTATGGCTATGGCCTCTCCGTGCACTGGTCTGCCAGTCTCTTCGTCGTCGTCGTCGTCCTTGCAATCCTTGCAGTTAAGTCGTCTTCTCTCAAGGAGTAGCTCTCTGTCGTCGTCGTCCACAAGGCTGTGTTTGCGGCAACTGGAGAGACGAGGAGGTGCTGGAGTGGTGGTATGCATTCGGTTGCCCTCTCCAGCTCCCGCTGGCGATCCTTCTAAGGTTCACTTCTTTCTTCTCCACAAATTCGCAGTTCGGCTGTTTTGTTTTTATTAAGCCATAAAGAAATTCAAAACAAATTACTTAATCCGCTAGTGGTGCCATTTGAAAAGCTCAATGGCCGCTCTTCTCTACAAATTCGCAGTTCAAACTCGCGGCTGTTTTGTTTTTATTAAGCCATAAGAAATTCGAAACAAAATACTTAATCCGCCAGTGGTGCCATTTTGAAAAGCTCAATTGCCGCTCTTCTCTACAAATTCGCAGTTCAAATTCTCGGCTGTTTTGTTTTTATTAAGCCATAAGAAATTCAAAACAATATACTCTATCCGCCAGTGGTGCCGTTTCGAAAAGCTCAATTGCCGGTTTGATTTTCTGACGGGATAGATTATTACGCCAGATTTTGATATTATTATCTGACTTAGGGCATTGCGATCGAAGATTTCAGGCACAATGGCACTACCAGGGAATTGCGCATTGTTATGAATCACAGTAAATCATTAAGAGGTCTCTTCATAATTCTCCATCACTTTGCTTCGTGTAATCTTCCTGTGATCTTTGTAAATTAGGTTGTGAAGTGATCTAATTTTTCTGGTCGTGAAGGGACATGGATTGGCGTCTAAAAACTGCGTGATTAATTTGCAGAAAGCGTCCACGACGAAAGCCATGGCGGCGTTCACAGACGCTGCAGAGCAAGCGGAGAAGGAGGAGTCGCCGGGCTTGAGTACCCGGGATTTGGACATGAGAGTGGCGTCGCACGAGGCCTTGCCGCCTATCCAAGCGTACAAGCGCGTGGTTCTTGTGCGGCACGGGGAGAGCACATGGAACGCTATTGGACGCATTCAGGGAAGCTCCGACTTCGCTGTGCTCACTCCCAAGGGAGAGAGCCAAGCTGAGACGTCTCGGCAAATGCTGCTCGTGGACAATTTTGACAGCTGCTTCTACAGGTTCTCCTTCTCTTCAGGTTCTCATTTTGGCCTGTGGCTGCAAAAAAAATCTTCACTGAAAGAGGCGACATGGAGTCACGGGACGAGAAAGGTTGTCATATTAGACATTGAGCCGCCTGTTTGATTAGCCTTCGAATTATTTGAAAAGATTCAAACTTAATATTCAATTATGTCTGTAAATTTTAGGCAAACTTTTGTTCTCAAAAATCTTAAAATTGTCAACCTTATAAAACTTGTGAGACTCCGTCAAATGACCTCAAGAATATGACAACCTTGGAGAAAGGGGGATGGTTCTAAATTTTTATGGTTATCTGGACTTTCCCTATGATTTCTCCTCTGATCCCTCGCCACCTCTCTCTGGTAGTGTTTGTGCTCGAGCTTTTTTTATTTCACATTCGAGGAGGAGATGCTGCTGCTTTGGTCTAATATCATGTGCGGTTGTTTGCTTAAGTCCTCTTGCGAGAACAAAACGTACCGCGGAAATTATCTGGGACACGCGTGAGAAAGAAATGGTGTCTTTATTCGACCTCCGAGAAATTGACCTGTACTCGTTTCAGGTGAGATGCTCACTTCCCTTGAATCGATCTTTTTTTGAAGCCTGAAGCGACCATTACCGGTCCATTGTCTGTGCTTATACCAATAGCAATTGCAGTATCTGAATTTTAAAAAGGATAAAGGCTACCTTGTAAAACTATGGCCACTTATGATATCTTTCAAAAACTTAGTTCTGTAATTTGAAAAAAGTGAGTTTTGGAGTAGCCACTTCCAGTCTTTCAGGCTCTCGTTGTTGGACAGAACTTGCAATGTGGCACACTTGCACTCTTCATCAACTCTTCCAATAAATTGAAATTTGAAGTCCGGTAGTAGTCCCTAATCATCGTCATTCATCGTCATGCTTCCAACAATTGAGACTCATCTTCCTCTAACGAAGAAACTGAGAGAAATAGAGAGAAGATGGCTTCAAAGTACCCACCACTTTTCGGTCCTTCGTATTAGCCCTCCTCTGTCAATGTTAGAAACACTCAACGTTATATAGTTTGCATCTTAAACCTATGAAATCCATTGATATAAGGCACGATTTCTTCTTTGATTTTGTTGTATATTAAATACTTTCCTTGAGGCTTTTGAAATGATGGGAAGGGGCCACTTAGGAGTTGATCGCGTGGGAATCAACAGGGTTTGTTCAAGCAAGAGGGAAAAGATAGGTACGGCGAGAATTACAAGATGTGGCAAAAAGATGCGGCCAACTTCGAGATTGATGGACATTATCCAGTGCGAGAGCTTTGGGAACGCGCGCAGTCGTGCTGGCAAACCATCCTTAACAGCGATGGCAACTCAATTCTCGTTGTTGCTCACAATGCTGTGAACCAGGCTTTGGTTGCAACTGCCACAGGTTCGCCACTTCCAGCTAGTAATCTCTCCTGTAATTGGTTCACAAAATCGAATGCATCAGACTTTTCAACATAGAGATGTTTGACTCACTTGGGAACTCAATGGAACTCAGGGACCAAAACTTGTACTGGAACTTGTTGGAGAAGGGCAGATCTATGAACTAACTTGGTTGTTCGTGAGTGCATTGTCAGGGTTGGGGCCAGAATATTTCAGGCAGCTGCTTCAGAGCAATTGTGGAGTGAGTGTTTTGGACTTCACCCCACGGATGAGTGGCGATGGGCCTCCTTACGTCTGTCTCGACCGACTCAATCAGGCACTTTCCTCAAACCCTTCATACCTTTGATGCGAACGGACTGTGTTTCGCTTTTAACTCTTGAAAGGTCAAAGAGCTGAAAACGGTGAAAAAAACATTTGAAAAGCTTCACTACTTTTTTGAACAATAAATACACGTTTAGAACCTTGCAATAATTGAGTATGAGATTCTCAAAGTGGATTTCCTTAACTCGGGGTTAGGTGATGTTCAAATTAGAAAAGAGTTCACCGAAATTGTTTGAGGTAATGCCAAAAACTTTTTAGGCAGGGATCAGTTGAAGATACACACCCTTCCATAAGGAAAGAATGTGACAAAGAGAGGCTGGGATCTTAACATTGATGCAGGACTACTGAATTGCAGACACCAAGTCCGCCTTTGGTAGTGTCGGGAGGCCGGAAAGCACTCACGCGCATCCTCCTTGTCTGTCACGGGGCTACTGAAAGCTCGCTTCAGGTGAGTGAATAGATCGTACACTTCCGCAGCTCCGCACATGTTTTAGAGGAATTGCCATGTATGCTGGCTATGAAGCATTCGAGAGACCGAGGTCTGGTACTGCATGAAAGATCTAAGGAAGGCGTGGTGGGCTTTTGTAGAAACGCTTCCCGGTCAGTGAAAATGAAAATGTGAATGTTTTGGGCGGCATTCAGGTACACTATCAACTCCTTCACTGAAACCATGTACTTGTCTGTGAAAGTACAGTTTTCTCTGCTTCTGTTGATGCCATAGAAACTGCATCCTGATCAAATTTGTAGTATCCATTGCCTATATGGAATCAAGGTTGTCATATCGCGCAGATGGGGTCATTGCAAGCGCCCTTCTGGTGCGGACGGACAACGAGTGACCCGGTTTCCAATATGACAACCCTGCATGGAATGTGTGCAGTCTGGGAAGGTTGCAGAGCTGCTTCTTGACGTGGATGTGGACGTGGTGCTCACTGGACCTCAACCTTGTGCCAAGCACACTGCTGACTACATTGTTCAGGTAACAGAATCACTTCATCAATCTCGTTCCTGCAGTTTCGACCTTTCACACGGCGAACTTCACCCCACTCTCATGCAAGTACACCTCAATTGCGAAGATTTAATGTTGTTTTGGCTCATCTTTTTTATGAAACGTAATCACTGATATGGTGAACCTCCACGAACAGGTGCAAGAGGCAGCGGACTGCTTAGGTGTGGACTGCATGCCTCGTTATGTGGATTGCAAGGAGCTGTCCGGGCTGCGCGACATGAGCTGGGGTGAATGGCTGGTGAGGATAACCTTCCCGCTTGACTTTCTTTTCTACCTCCATATTCTGTACCACATTATAAGTGAGCATCTATGTCAGTCACGTTTTTTCTACTCCCTCTAAAATAACAAAGATTACTCAATTGTAATACTTTATTACATGGAATTTGCCGGCCCAAAGTTACTAAACAGGAGAGTATAAAAGCTAAGGCAAAAAATCTCTAGGTTCACGCTACTGCAGTTCAAAGTATAACTCTAACAGATAAACTCTTTCCTACTCTTGTATATGAATGAAAAATTAAACTCTCAACTTCTAAGATACTAAAGAAATGAAAACTTAGCAATTACATACAAAGGAATAGACGAATACGGATGTTTGTGGATGCTAGTGTTTTAGGTGACCTAAGGAATTTTTGTTGACAATGTAGCAATTATGGGTTAAAACATATTCACCAGTTTTTTTTTTTTTTTTTTCTTCCGGACGGCAATTGACCCAGGCTGTCTGTCTGTCTGTCTTCTACTGCAGGAAAAGCCTCGGGAAAGCGTCACAGAGAGAGAGCGTTGGCAAGACTACCTCCAACACGAGGTGGTTCCCGGAGCCGAGAGCTTGTCGTCTTTGTGGGAGCGAGCCGGTGAGACATGGCAAGCGGTGCTCAAGGAGCTGGGCAACATCGCTGCTGCCGAAGACGGAGACCCTGAGGAGCCGCAAGAGCGAACGGTGGTGGTGGTGTCGCATCCGACGGTGCACATTGCGCTGCTGGGACACTGCCTGGGCCTCACGCAGGCTTGCCTGGGGTCCTTTCATCTGGATACGGGCAGCTTGAGCGTGGTGGACTTCCCCGATGGCGCCTCGGGCAGGGGGATTGTGCGGTGCCTCAACTACACGGCGCACTTGGGGCGGTGGGCGGTGCCGGTCACTCGTCCTGCTCTCCGAGACGAAGATTTCTGATCCAATTTCGAATGTTAAAGCAATCACTCCCCATTCCCTGCGTTGCTTTTGTATCATTTCTGTATTCTTATTTTGAATCCCAGAGAGATTCATTGTCAAAACTCTTATTAACCCCTGTGCATTAGTGTTTGTATTTTTGTTCGTGAAGCTGCGAATTGTCAATGAATCCAGTGATATGTCTTGGTGAAACTTGAGGATACTTACACTGAATGGCTGTTTCAAAGTGTTTCTTAACTGAAAGGAGGAGGCTAAGCATTGACAAAAGTTACATTCAATGCTTCAATATATATGGTAGAATCCCAGGAGTGGAGGGCATACTTTTGTTCAAGGGCACAGAGCGTGCGGGCAGAAGTTGGAGAGCCTGAGGGCAGAAGCTGCAAAGGTAGGTGTCTCAAAATTTGGTATAAGGCATTCCACTTGGTGGAATCTCTTTGAATTTTGGAACAAGGCATTCCACAGGAATGAAATGCCCTATCCCCACTACAATGAGGTTCCGCAGTATGAAGAATTGATGTTTGCAAGTAAATTTTGTCTGCCCAGTTGTTATGTATGCGAGATTGGCTCTTTGTTGTCATTGCTTCTAGAAATCAAAATCCAGAAACGAATCATTCTCTTTTATATTCATTGACTTGAAATAGATTTGGAAAGGTATATAATTGTGCAACTTACTTCAAGCTCTAGAATTGAGTTGCTTGAAAGTTCAACCATCTCGTAGTTCTGTGTGTGAGTTGTGTAGGGTGAGATTTGGCCAATATATTCTAAATTTCATGGCTTCAGAAAGTTAGGAGATGATGTAAATCATGTCATGCTGGACCAGAGTACTGAGAGGTTTCCCTCAGATTGCATACTTTAGTTGTCAATACAACTCTTGGACTTTCATTTAATTTAGACTATGCAAACCACCAAGACATTTCCTAATATTTAGGCAAAACATCAAAATGTCTCTTAATACATAAACAATGAAGATCTTTCAATGTTTCGTATACATCTATAAAAAGATAAAAATTGAATTGTTGTCTTTGAACTTTGGATTGTCCAAATCTATATTGAATATTGCGTTTAGGTTGCCTCATACTAATTCCCCAACATTTTACACTATATAAATTAAATAATTATTGTTACTACAATAAATAAATTTTAAAGGGCTTGGCAAGAGCAAACAAGCTGTAGAAAACAAACCAGTTGTGTCCAAATTGTAAACCATGTGAAATTTTAGTATTTAGAGAGTTGCATGCACCTCAAATTGGCCAAGCAATGATTCACAAGGTGATTTTCCAAGGTGAGGCAACTTGATTGTTGAGGCAATCTAAGTGCAATATTTAGTGTAGGTAAATATGGTATTTATTATATTACATGTTCCACCAATGATAATAATCCACTTGCAAAGTGAAAGATTTGAAATTTTAACCCCATCTATGCATATGTTTATGTACATGTGCATATGTGTGTGTATATATATATATATATATATATATATATATATATATATATATATACATATACATATATACATATAACCATTTATATTTAGGGGGAATTGATATGCGTACCACACCTTCTTGACTATCCCACCACACCCCGGGGTAAATTTTAGATTTTCTACTATCAAAAAGCTAAATTTGAGAATTTGCAATTCAGATTTGGACTAAAAGACCGTAGTTTTGACTAGAATCACAAAAAAAATTTTAACTAAAGAACACCCAATGAAAAAGCTTATATTTTTTATAAACAAAGTAAAAGTTATACTTTTCCCTTGAGCTAAGTTTTTTCATTGGGTGTTGTTCAATTACAACATTTTTTATGGTTCTAGACGAAATCCAAGTCTCTCAGTCCAAATTTGAATTCCAAATTCTCAAATTCAGCTTTTTGATGGTAGAAATCTAGAATTTACACCAAGATGTGGTGGGATAGTCAAGGAGGTGTGGTACGCATATCAATTCCCATATTTAGGTCATACATTTCTTATTTACGATTGAGCTCAAAATTTTCTTGTCTTGGATAAGATTAAAGTTTTGAAAAAGTCAAAACATTGTTAAAAGATGATTTACTAATTAAGCCCTATAGCATGACTGTGGCCTCAAGAAGCATGGAGCTTTTACATCTTTGACCCCTGAACGCCCCAAAGGATCAAAATTGTCCTTGCATGATTTCAAAGGCTTGTTTGAAGCACTAGATTTTGATTTTTGATTTTGCTATAAACTACAATTATGAAGGCATCCAAGTTGTCCATGTCAATGGAGTAATGGCAATGAAAGTTAAATGTTGTATAAGTGTTGCAAGAGATTTGATTGGGTGAAATACTATATAGGGCACTGTGGCAAGCAGCATTTACAAGCTCCAACCGGTCAATACTCATTGAAGCTTTCCTTGCATCTACTATGTGGTAGCAAGAAGTTTTGTTAGCAAGGGTTCAAGCATGTTCTAGACCCTTATTATGGCAACTGTCACCGACTGTGCCGGTCATTGTTTTATGTGCAATAGCAATTTGAAGCTCCAAAACTTGACATAACAAGAAGTGCAATCTTTAATAATTTACAAGTGAGTGCATTCACATCTAATCTTACTGCTCACAAAATTTAAGATCAATCAGGGGCTTATAGAATTTTGTAAAAATCATCAAATAGCAACTACCTACCAAAAAATCATTAGGAAAAATATAGGGCCTTTAGAAGGCCTTTAAAAACGAATGGGCAGCCCCCATTCTTTTGGTTCTTGATGTGGGGAACCAACTTATTGTGGGCCGGAAAAATTGAATTAAAAAAATCCGAAAAAAATCAAAAATTAAAAAAATCTTTAAAAAAAAAAAAAAAAAACTCTTTTTATTTTCATAAAATTTTTGAAAAAGTTGAGGTGGCATCAATGATGCCACCTTAACCTGCGTATGATTTTATTGGGAATTGAGTTCCCATGGCTAAGGACCCCCCCAAACTCAAGGCCTTATTGGGGCTCCATATTTTTCCTAATGGAGATTTTGTCATCACATGTTGTTTAATCAAATGTTATAATCTCCAATCTCCCGCGGTACATTGTTCCCAAAATTTGCAAGCCATTTTCTAAGTAGGTGTTCCACTATTTTCAATGACCAATTTTTGTGAATTATCTGATTGACTGATACAATGCATCAAAGTTGTCAATCTCCAAAAACCCTAGTCTTGGTGAAATTGGCCTGGGCGCTCAGGGGTTAAGGGTTAAGGAAAGTTATGATATATAATTCGCAAGCTTGTGTCCGTGATCTTGCAGTTCAGCAAGATGTTCCTGGCAATTAATTTAAACATGGTCACAGCAATATATGAGATATAATAATTTGCAGCCAGTAGACAACCAAGATCATACTAGTCCAAATACACTCCCATGGCTATCGTACTCGGAGGGCAAGGTGGGCATACAATAAATCAATAAACAGATGCCAAAGTATTCCAGAATTTTATTATTTTATAAGGATTATTTTGTTTAATAAAGGGAAAAAAAGGTCCTTATTAAATATTAATGAATTTGACATTGGTGATATCTTATTTTTTCTAAAAGAAAACATGAAATATTTGATAGGGATGTGGTGACCCTGCTCTTCACCTTTGGTACACTTATGGTAGAAAACTAGAATATTGTTCCACCATCAGATACTCATATGAGTAGCACTTTGGCTTAGTGGACCCAGTTTCAGTGGGCTTTTTGCAGACATTGATGATCAGGGACAATGAGCGAGGAAATACAGAAAACAATAGAATGTCAGCTGAAAGAAATGGCACAGAAAAAAAAACTGGCCAAAATTTGAATGGACCAGAATATAAAGAGGCCAAGGGTAGATTTTTTTTAAATGTTTAAGGTAGGAGCACCCAATACCAACATTGTATTTGAAGACGTCACTTTCTACACAAGATGGTCATGTTAGAACTTAATTTAGGTAGATCATAGATTCCTTATTGTTGTTGATCAAAATGATAAGCTATTTATGATATATCTAAATTTAAGTTCTAGAATGACCACCCTATGTAAAGAGTGATGCCATTAGGTACACTATTGGTATTGGGTGCTCCTACCTCAATTATAAACACAAGTGTGCCTTGTTTGCATTTTGTGCCGTCTATCTCTTAATTTTGGTGATTTTTTTAGGTAACTTCTCACCCTCCCTTTCTTTGCCTTTTCCTCTCCCTCTACTCTTATTGAATTTTAATTATGGGTGAACAATAAACATCCAATGCTTTATAATAGAGAATTTTGAACTTATGGTGTTAATAGAATTTTGAATGATTTTGTGATAGACAAACAACCCACATTTTATAATAGAAATGAATATTGACTGTATCAAATGCATAAAATCATCAAACCATTTTAAAATGACAAATGCTTGATTTTTGCTATTGAAGCTCAAAATCCCTTTGAACACTGATGAGGAATGTTGTCTATTTTCTTTACTTAGGGGCATGCACACTAAGTCTCACTTCCTATTGAAAACCCAAAATCTGATTAGTGGAGAGTCAAAAGGTGGGACTTGGCAATTCACACTAAGTCCCATGTCCCACATCTCATTTCATTGCGTTTTGCATAACATGGCAACATTTTTTTGGATGTTTTGGCACTAAGAAGGTGGGACTTTGCTCAAGGTTTGGACCCACCCTCTTTTTTTTTATCCAACCTTGCTAAAGTCCCACTAAAATTTTTGTGAAAAAAACACTCATGGTTTTCTTTAGCACTCCATTTTGTACTTAACCCCTAAATGCCCAAGGCATATCTAGGCTTCTTGGAGTTTTCATGGAACTAAATAATCAATCAACCTTTTCATTAACTATATCAAGTTTTTTTCAATTGTACCCATACAAATTTAAGCGAAACATGTTAGAGATTACATAAGAAAAGAAAACACAATAATATCACTTGTAGTTGAAAGATTATAATGTTTGAATATGAGGGTGTTAAAAATGCAAAAGTGACTTGAAGTCTTCTAATTCTCAATTCACGTGTCAAATCTAAAAGTTGGTCACCAAAAAAACATGAGATTAAAGGTCATTACATGTCTAACTCTAATTAATTTAAGGCTTTAAAAATCTACTCCAATGTATTTTTTAAATGGATTTCTAATATGGATTTTTCTCCAAGCCCTAGTGTACTTGAGGCTCATTTTCAAGATTTTTCAATACTAGAAAACTCAAGATTGCAATGGACACCCACGTACAAAATCTCAAGTAGAAAAATCATCAACATTCATGTTTAAAATCATATTTTTGATGTTGAAAATAAACTTCAAAACAAACTTACATTGAAAAAACATAATGAAATAGTAATTTGATAAGGTTTTATTCATCTTCAAAGTTTTGTAAAGACCCAAATCTGGTCGCTTGGACATTTAGGGGTTAATAACCCAACAAAGCAAGGATCATGCATTGAGGTTTGACTTGCAGAGATGGGACATTGAAATTTTGTGTGAACCTCCCCTCAAATTATGCCATCACAACAAACAAGTCAAGCTTAAAATCATACACATACAATTTGCGGTTCACATACATTAAAGAAATAGAAACAAATAAACAAACGTATAAGGTCAAATTGTGTTTGATGTTTTCTCAAAATTTGTGGACGGTGAAGGCAATTCCATTGAGGAAGCAGGTCATATCATGAAGGTCTGCAAAGGTAGCTTTTATGGGTGAGGTAGAGGAAGGGCACTTTACATCATTTCCCAACTCCGGAATTCCACTTCACCTTCATGTCTCAACTTTGTTGTTGGAGCTTAACCCTTTAGTGCCTGGTTGACCACTTTTGGGTTGATTTTGGTACTCCATGGTTCTTGTAATCTTTGTTCTATTTAATTTACAAAAACACAGAACGTAACGGAGTTGGGGGTTTAGCTTGTGCTTCTATTGGAACATATTTCAAAGCAAGGCATAAAGAAACACGGTAGCTATGCGTGTTTTACATATGAAGCTGGAAATCTTATACGGTTATATAAAATGAAATACTAATTCACTGTAATCGTGACATGGCCCAAAAGCCCACATGTTGCACCCAAAGTATCCGGTGCTAACTCTATAGTAGTTGTGCAAAAGTTGCATGGTTTATTTAGAAGTTCTACTTGTGGCGTATTTCAGCTACAACATTGAGTATTCCATGAAATCTTTGGCTCCAAAGGTTTGCAATGCTAAATGTGGGACCTTGTACCTCAAATGACACCCAATGTAGATGATATTGACCAATTGGATTTTGTGGAAATATGTTCCATGCATGATGTATTCAACCATATATGTGTGGCCACATTTGTATTCTTCCAAAGCTCAATTTCAAAAATCATGCCGTGAAATGCAGAGATTAACTTGAATTTGTATTTTTTTTATAGAAGTGCAATAACCTAGAATGGGGCAATAGCCTTTACAAATTTCACCACTATCAAAAGTTTCAATTGCACAATTGACACTAATTAGTTAGAGTGTCTCATGTTTTTGCACAAGAAATTTTTTTGGATCATCAAGCTTCTCACAATCCTCACGTAGAATTGTTCTAATAGATCAAACTTTTTATATATATTCATGTTGCCAAAGTTTATAGCTTTGATATATCCGGTTTGATCTAATTTTAGAAACATAGATTTTGTCCTTGAATGTGTTTTGCATACCTTATAGTGAAAATTTGAGGTACCCCCCAAATGGTTGACGGTCACTAAAGGGTTAAAGGGGGTGGAATGGAGCATTAAAATTATAAATAATAATAAAAATAGTGATAATGATAATAGTAATAATAATGTTTTTTTTTTTTGCAAAAAAACGTGAATATTCTATGCTAAAGAATTGACAAGGAGTAGACTTTCAAGTTTAATATTGTTGGTGGTCATTGAATGTTATCTCTTTTGTAGGTTTTTAAATTTTAACTATAATCTTAGGGCTTCCTTCCATCATTCCATGTGAGATTGGTAGCCAATGGAGGTCACTATAGCTCACCAAAAATTGGTTAGATAATAATTCTTATTTTTTGCAATTCTATCCGACCAATTACCGGTGAATTTCACTGGCCACCCGTCTCACATTGAAGAACGCCCTTAGTCTAGTCTTTGTCATTTTTGTTTTTGTTCCCTTTGACCCCAGTCTCTAGGCTGTCTTGACTGAAGTTTGTTTGAATTATTTTATCCCCTGCAATGGATTTTTATCCTCTTATATCAAAATAAAATAAAAAGAAGTGTTGGTTTTTCGACAAAAAAAAAACAGAGAACCTACCACATTCAAAATAACTGGGGTGGGAGGCATATTGTCAACTCCCATGCAGTTGAATGGGGGGAATGGAAATCATCACAATGCAACTGTGGGTGTCAGGTACTCAGGTTGCCTTATGAACAAAAGGATGGCCTCCATTGACCAATCTCAGTCTTCTGCCAGTTCTTATAACCAATGGGCGGAAAGATCCAAAAAATAATAGAAAATCAACCAAGTGAAATTTCAAAAAGAGTTAGTTGAAATTTGAATCAATTGAAACCGGGTGGATTTTCAAAATGATGTTTGATTATAGTATAAGGGGGAAATTACAGAATGAGTAACAAAAACAAAAGAAATTATAGTTTGGGTAACAATTTGAAAGTAATTATAATTTGGGTAACAAAATATAATAACCTCAATGGATTTTGCAATTGTTGAGGGCGCAAGCCGTTGAAGTCGGCATTAACGCCATTGTCAATTTGTCATTGGTCATGATACTTGTTCTCTTAATCGCAATCAGTCGCGACCCTTGCTTGCACCTAGCAACCAATGTTTGTCAAACAATTGTAGATTGCACACTATCAAGGAACGATCACTTACCTTTTGCTTACAAGTACTACTTCAAAACTTCAACCTCACATGCTCACCAATTACGTCTCACTCGTAAACGTGCATTGCGCATTGTCTTCCAACACAAGTTGATTCATTAGTAGTTGAATATCAATTAGATTGTGTGCAATGCACGTTCATGAGTGAGACGTAATTGGTGAGCGTGTGAGGTTGAAGTTTTGAGGTGGTACTTGTAAGCAAAAGGTAAGTGATCGTTCCTTGATAGTGTGCAATCTACAATTGTTTGGCAAACATTGGTTGCTAGGTGCAAGCAAGGGTCGCGACTAATTGCGACTAAGAGAACAAGTATCATGACCAATGACGAGTTAACAATGGCGCCAATGCCGGCTTTATCGGCTTGCACCCTCAACAGTTGCAAAATCCAATGAGGTTATTATATTTTGTTACCCAAATTGTAATTACTTTCAAATTGTTACCCAAACTGTAATTTCTTTTGTTTTGTTACTCATTTTGTAATTTCCCCTTAAAAAACTTGCTTATGTTTTGTAGTTATCAACTGTGGATGTCAATTTAACCTCCCATAACAAAACTTTACTACTTTCAAGGCTGTGAATGCAAACATGAAATCTAAATTTTCAATTTTTTTATTTGTAACAAATTTCTAAATAATATTCCCTCTGTCCCAATGTAAAGCTCCAAATTAGGCATAGTTCTTGTCCCACTAAAAAGCTCCCTTTTGCTAATTTCAATTGCTAAGAAAGTAGATGTCATGTCCCATGATCTCATGGGGGCATGTTAAGCAATTAAAGAGCATTCCTCTCTTAAGCTTGGCCTTGCCCATATGAGGTACCATTGTTGCTACTAATCCTTAAATCGTTAATAATGAGGAGCTAGCAACATGTACAAGTATGGTACTTTTTGCATGGAATTTGAGTGCCCAAACAATAACATCAAAGCTAGAGATTTTGCACACATTTGGTAGATGGTATATTGATTCTAGAATGCATGTGTCATTAGCAAAAATATTAAAATAATGAGGAGCTAGCAGCCTTCACAAACTATACACAAATTTGATACTTTTTGCATAGAATCTGGGTGTCTAAACAGCAACATAACAACTTGAGATTTTGCAGATATTTGATATGTGGTATATTGATTCTAGAATGCATTTGTCATTAGCATAATGACTAAAAATACAGCTAATCCCTCATGGAGAAATTTTTTGGAGCTTTATTATGGGACAGAGGGAGTATGTTTTGGTTTTGAGGTGAAAAAATCAACTTCGGATTGGATATGATGCGTACGTGGGTGTTAATTGGTCATGAATGGATGTTCGTTTCAGAAGAGTCTTGAACTATTTCTTTGGTTGTTTCATACAAAATACTAAATCCATCATACAAAATATGAATTCTGAACCTCTTAGTTCACCCCAACATTATGCATTATACTCAATGCGCTAGCCAAGGTATCTTGGACTTGTGGTGACTCAAGTTTGTAAGCAGGTAGAGAACAGGGCAATTTTTTTCGGGAGCGACTAGTTTGACACCCCGAATTGCTATGTGGACCCCACAGCCGAGCCTGTTAAATTTGAGATTATTATTATGCTGAATTATGAAATAAAATTAAAGAAATTTTTTAGCATACATTTGTGTTTACAAGTATTGCAAACATACAACAAATATGTCTCGTTTGTTTCACACAATCAAGAGCTAAACTAGTAAATGAAGGGAACAATTAGTTAAACTCTTGACTGTGTCACAAATGAGACATATTTGTTGTTTGTTTACAACTCTTGTAAACGCAAATGTGTGCTAAAGTTTACTCCCATTTAATTTCATATCTCAATCTAATAATAATCTCAAATTTAATAAGCCACGCTATGGAGGAGTGTCCACATAGCAACTTGGGGGTGCTTGCCTAATTGCTCCTTTTTTTAAGTCCCACACATTTTATTAGATACTACCTGTCCATGGTCCATTGGGTTGGGTGTCAAAGGAAGGGACTAGCCCACATTTGTCCAAATTTGTCAAAACTTGTTATAACTATAGCCAATTTGGTTACCTTTAGTCAAAAAAATACCTTGGTAGTGAACAAAGTTTGGGGAGAACAAGCATTTAATGTATTGTCAGTTAGTTGAAATTTCAAAAAAGCCAATCGAAAATTACAAATTATCAAGTGCGTGTTTGTAAAAAATCAATAATAGGAAATGGCGGCTGTTGGTTGAAGCTAAAATTTCCCTCAAATGCTGCTAGAGAGGCTCTATCATCAAGATTCCATTGGGCTCTTTTTAGATTTTAGAATGTTCCTAGTGGAATTGTTGCGGAGGTGCTTTGGTGATTTGATGCTATGTGGGTAGGAGGAGGTGTGCTAAGGCTTCTTCTACATTAAATAAGGTGTTTAGTGCATGACAAGCTGTTTAGAGCATGACAAGGTGTTTGGAGCATGACAAGTTGTGTGAAGCATGACCTTGCCTTAGCATAATTAAATCTCTTGTGAATGAAGAAAAGCAATAATGAACATCTCAAATTCTCAACACATTCTAAAGATGAAAGGTCCCTCTGAGATGATGCAATGGAGGTTGAAGTTCAGGAATCCACTTGAAATTGCTCTTTGGTGCATTGCTAGTGCAAGGAGAAAAAACCTTTACACATTGTAAAACCTATTAATGCCTTGTATAGTTATATGGCCCTTAATGATGGGGTTCTCTTACAGTGCAAGCATCCATAAAATGAAGTGAACAAAAAATGATTTCAAATGTTCCATGTGCAAGGTATATGAAACAAATGAATTACATCCAAACATGTTTGAAAATTTAATTAAGATTGTGCATATGGCTATGGTCCTTCATACAAGATAGCAATAAATAGAAATCATTTTTTCAGTACTTACACTAGCATGCCTAACCCCCAGATAATGGATTACTTGGTCAAATGTTGGCTCGGTCTCTCTGAGTGCTCAAAATTTCCTAATGCTCATAACATTTTCACATGCCATATGTTATTTTCGCTAGTACTTTGTTGAATGTAATATAAAAAATGCGTTGTTGAGTATGACAAAATGGAAAGCAATATCAAAGAAGGCAGGTTGGATTGAGAGTTAGGAATTGAGACATGAGAGGATGTAATATGGAAAATTGGAAATGTCCAACTCTTGACAATAAGAATGAATCCTCAACTGGGCCGCCAATCTTTTCTACTTCTTCCCAAGATTATTGATTTTAGGTTCCATTGAAAAGATTACCTCCTTTACAAGCCAGGAGATCCAAAAAATAATAGAATTGTTAGTCAAACGAATGTAAAATAAAAAGGTAAAAATTTGAATGAACCACATGAAAACTGCCTAGATTTTTGGGAAATGTTTAATCTTTATTATAAAGCATTTTTTTGTGACTAGAAATTTGAACTTTTCTATTAAGTCCAAAATTTTGAAATTCTCTATTAGAGAATGGAGGAGGGAGAGGAAAAGGTAGGAAAAGGGAGGATGAAAAATCATCAAAAATTGAGGGAAGAAGGGAGAGGGAAAGGACGGAAAAAGGAAGGTAATAAAGGAACCCAAAGAGAGAAATATGTTGGACAAGATAAACATCAAAAAGAGAAAAAAATAATATGTATGAGTGCATGATTATACAAAGTGCCTGCAAGGCATAATGATTATAGTATAAGTATATAGGTATTAGGTAATATATGGTGCATGCATTAAAAAATTGTTTGAAAATGAGAAATATAAGTAGGATTTTTTTTGAAAAAGCTCAAAATCTCCTTGACTGACATTGTGCCTCCTCATTAGTGTTTAATGATATTCTGAGAATGTAAGTTTGATTGAAAAAACACTTGCAAAGCACTCTAGTAACTTTTTTGGTAAACTAATAACTTTGCCACAACATACAATGAATAGATTCAAGGCAAGGACACACCAAAATAAACCGACATTTCAAAACAACATTTTGTAAATAAATAGGTGGTCGCATTTACTTCTTTGTGTAATAGTGGAATCCCATGAACAATAACACCCAATATTTTGGTTAGTTCCAAACCAACAATTTGAGAGTTCACAAATTGGAGCCTCTTCAACATTTCCAATGCCCAGCTTTTGAATGGTGGAGAATTTATCTTTATTAAAGGCCATGTTATACTTGGGGCCGGATTGAGGGTTAGCCAAAAGCCTCCAAATTTGAATCAATTGGATTGCTCCATTCTTCCAAATTTGGCTCAAGAGTTTTATAACGGAGCCAAGCCAAAACTACAACTTATCCTAAGTGGCATCCTAAGTGGCATTATATTGGCACCAATACTTTGGACCCAAGTGATGAAATCAATACTAGGTTTTCAAAGGCTCAAACTACAAACTTGGGCACAATTGAGCTATTGGATCAAAATCATCATTATTATCTTATCAATAAAAAATAAAAAATGAATCCAAAAATCCAAAAAAATAAAAACAAAACTTTGAAAAAATCCAAAAAAAAGTTGAAAATTTAATCAAATATTATTATCCGATGTTCCCAGAGTTCTTGCCAAATATTCCTAGAGTTCCCACTTCCCACAATTCTCATGGATGTTTCCAAAGTTCCCACTTGATGTTCCCAAAGTTTTTAAAACTTGCAATTTTCGGCCCTATTGGCTTTATACATAGTTGGGTTGGTTGCATGGCCTGATGAAGGCCAATGAATTGGTCTTCTAATTGAGACAACCTTCCATCAAGGCTGTCGAACAACACGTGTAGACATACAAATCAGACCAAGCAGACAGATGGACAAGTTTGCTCTCATTTTTAGGGCATTTCAAGGTTTTGACCTAGAAAGGGAAAAATCAAATCACTATTTTTCATTTTTACTGTGTGATATGACTTTAAATCCACATTTTGACTTCATGTTGCTAGCAATGAGTGTCACCAACATGTACAAGTAAGTTTTTTTTCATCATTTTTTATCATTTTCTGAAGTCAACTATGAGTTGACTACATCAAACGTACATGAGCTCAATCGGACACTTTGGACGGACGGATGGTCTAATGTGACAACCATGCATGGCCCCATGGCAAGTATAGAGTAGCCCTTAGAAAAAACGATAAAATGAAATCTTGAAAAAATGATTGACCCCCAAATTTCCAAAAAAAGAACTTACTACTTCATCCGTTTCAAACCGGCTATTTTCGGCCCCGTGTGGCCCCGACATCCGCAGCCTCCTCTTCCCTCTGACGTATGGACATTAAAGAGGTCTAGTTGCAGCATGGGAGCCACGAATGAATGGATGACTTCCGACCAGAAGGAAACAACAAAGAAAACCCCAAGGGGTGGAGGGCCTGGAGGGCCTGGAGGCAGGGTTTAATTTTTTGGCTAAATTTAGCCTAAATCTTACCTCAAGACTGCACTGGCTATCTTTACACAAAGAACACAAAGAAATCAGTGTGAAGAATGGATGAAAACGCCAGATCCTAGAATCTCCATTTGCCAAATTTTGGATGAAAGTAGCTTATAATAGCAGTTTTTTGTATGAACTTTCGTGTATCATTCATTTGTTCCTGTTTTAGCCAAATTTTCCTTACCTGCCAGCAGGCTGGGGGTGCAGGTCGCTCTACCCTGACAAAATCAAAAATTAAATCCTGCCTGGAGGGACCGACAAAGGCAATGCAAGGGGCAATGATCAGAGTACAGACAGTACTAGAAGCGGGGCTCACTTGTGGTGGCGCCGCCTGCAATCACGACCACCATGGCAAAAAAAAACCAGCGCCAGTGAGAGTAGGTTGCATGCATTCCACCAGCGTGACCGTGACCACCACCTGCACCGGCACACACGCCCAACTTCTCTCCTGCATCCCCCACACCACCCATGCTTTCCTCCTCCGCCTCACCAACCAACTCCCTCTCCTTTCCTTTCCCCTGGAGCCTGGCTCACGCGTGACATGACCCCCCACCTTCTTCATTGCCACTGATTACTCCCCCCACCACAAGATGCCCGCTATATATTCCAAACTCATTTCTCCCAAAATAAATGCTAGTACCTCTGAAGTCCAAACCACTCATCCCGACATGGAACCTCCACGTACATACTAGACTCACGCTGCTCATTCTTTTACTTCACCGTCAAATACAATTCTGAAAAAATATCAGTACCTGAGATCTCGACTCTAGATCTTTCAGAAACTCACCCTTGCTTTGACTGTGACTCTCTCTCTCTCTCTTTGTGTTACTGTAACGGCTGATCAAAACACCTTCACTGAGAGAAATGGGACAGCAACGAAGGAAGTCAATGTCAGCTAAGTAAAGTAGCAATCGGTCTTTCAGTCATAGTTTTCAGCTCGACGATGAAGTGTACTAGATGAGCCTTTTTGATAATCGATCAACAAGCGGGTAACCTGGGTTAGTCAACTAGGACATAAAGTAAGCTAGAAGAATGTACATTGCAGAAGTGATTATAGATATCAAGGACTAGGTTTCCTTGTGACGCTGATCGACTTCTTTGGCTTGGCTTTTGTGAGTGCATGGGTCTCACCATTAGCAAGACCCACCTGTTCTGAGGAAGCTTGAAAGCGCACGTACAACAGCAATTCCAGACTGCAATGTTGCGTCATCAAATGGTGATCGAAGTATGTACTACAACTGAGTTGAAGTAAAGAGTCCCTCGCCTGCCTGCCTGCCTTTGCATAGAAGGAAAAGTGACCGAATTATGAAAGGAAATTCGCAAGCAATTGTTCAGGAGATGTCGATTTCGGTGGGGTTGTGTCGTAGAGTTACCTTCTGATTGAACCTAGAGTTGTGAAGTTGAAGGGACCCTGCACTTGCGCCTTCAATATCTACACCCTCGCACTGCAGTTGTTCCGTCTAGCAAATTGTGCAACTCTGATCGACAAACTGCAACTTTTGTTGACAAAATCGAGAATTTTTCGAACGGGGGTAGGAGAAGACAATACCTAGCACAGGGTCTAGGACAGGTCCGCACTGTAATTCAAGCCCAGATCGATCAGGATCAGAATCAGTTTACGATAGCTCGGCGTATCGATTTTCTCTGGATCACACCGACCAGATAGATCACTCTGTTTTTTACAAAAAAATCGAGATAGATCGCAACTCAGAAGATAAGAGAGCTAGATCTAATAACCCTTGCCCAGCAAATTGTCGTCGACATTAGGATGCAAGAGAATCATAGAGAGTTTTGTACAGCCAGCGAGGCTCTCTCTTGAAGTTCGAATTCTTTCCAAGAAGAGATAGTATTATCGCATTAGATAGATAGAGAGCCATGATGATGATGAGAGCTCACTGGGGGTTTAGATTTGCGATCGGAATGTTGATGGTCGGCCAACATTTGGCAGCATCGAGTGAAGCTCTTTTTCTGGACTTCGAAGATGATGGAGAAGTGATGAAGCAGCAGCAGGTCCACGGGGCATTTGTGAAGCGGGAAGGGAAGCATTTCGTGGTGAACGGGGAGCCGTATTACGTGAACGGATGGAACTCGTACTGGCTCATGACGCAGGCGGTGGAGGAGCATACGAGAGCACGCGTGACGTCCATCTTCAAGCACGGCGCGGCTCTGGGCATGACGCTGTGCCGCACTTGGGCGTTCAATGACGCTGCTTATGATGCGTTGCAGATGGAGCCTGGCGCTTACTCCGTGAAAACGTTTCAGGTGACAAACCAATTAACTGAAAATTAAAACACTCCAATCCATGCCCCATGTCTCCAGTAGGGAAATGTAAATCTGTAGCTCGATCTCCTGCTTGCTCCAGATGCTGCTCATTTTGCAAATCTCCATACCAGCGTGCTTGATGGGATCCCCTCATATGAATACACTTAGTTTTCTCCTCATGTGGATACACTTGGTTTTCTGTCACGATCTCCTGTTTACCCTGCTACTAGTTTTTGCAAATGTCCTGTCCATACCAGTGTGCTTGATGGGATCCCCTCATGTGGATACACTTAGTTTTCTGTCACGATCTCCTGTTTGCTCTGCTGCAAGTTTTCGCAAATGTCCTGTCCATACCAGCGTACTTGATAGATCCCCTCATGTGGATACAGTTAAAACACCATATTCGTTAGATTGGGAGAAATGACACATTTTGAGATTTCTGAATTTTGCATCTGTGAGAGTATTTTGGTAATTTAAAGTGAGTTTTATGATAATTCCTTAAAGATCCTATGTCATTGATGTAAGATCTTGAAGAAATCGTCATAAAATCCACTTTGAATCACCAAAAAATCTCACAAGCGCAAAATTTAGAACTCCCAAAGTGTATCCTTTTTCCCAATTTAACAAATATGGCTAAGTTGGTTTTCTGTCATGGCTTCACAGATCGGCAAATTAGTAAGTTACGCGTAAACACGATATAGAGCTCTTTAACATCCTAGCTAAAAATTCGTTACACACCATTAGCGCTTGTAGTTCGATTGTGTAATTTATGGTCAAATTGTGATTCAAACCAGCAAAGTTTGTGACATTCCGATGTTCAAAAATCTTAAACTAGGACCAGTGTAGATCTGATGTTTCATAGTTTCGCTTGGAAAAGTGCCAGGAATTGGTTATCAATTCCTGGCAAGTTGGGTGCAATCCATGGACATGGTTTTCACTCTCTAGAGATACGGAAGCTTTATTGAGTTATTTATATGTGAAATGATCAAAAAATGTAAGCAACAAGCAACAATTGTTAGGGGACCTACATAATTGATGAGGTGGGCGATCCGGTGCTGAACGAATGCTTGCAGGCGCTAGACTTCGTGGTGGCGGAAGCAAGGCGACATGGTGTTCGGCTGTTGCTCACATTGGTAAACAATTTACCTGAGTATGGAGGCAAGAACCGCTACGTGCAGTGGGCGAGGGACGCCGGAGATAACTTGGACCATAGACACGACGATCACTTCTTCACTCATCCTCGAATCCGTGAGTACTACAAAGCTCATGTGAAGGTAATTAATCCTGACATCATTCACAAATTGAATCACTCAAAATTCATAGCCAGTGTTACATTCTAATTAGCATAAAACATCGAATTGTCAAATGAAATCTCTCTCAGTCCCAATCTCGAAATTTTCGTACCCGCTTTGTCACGATTTCGGCATGCTGAACTGCGTCAACTTTTGCAAAATTTGATCATATTTGTGTGTGCCATTCTTCGTTGAAATCATTGACAGATGGTGTTGACAAGGGTAAATAGCATCACAAAAGTGGAGTACCGCAACGACCCGACCATTTTTGGATGGGAGCTCATCAACGAACCCCGGTGCACGGACGAATCCTCAAGCAACGCTCTGCAGGTACACAAAACACCATATATTTGTTAAATTGTGAAAAAGAATGTATTTTGGGACTTCTAAACTTTGCACTGGTGAGAGTATTTTGGCTATTCGAAGTGAGTTTTATGATAAATCCTTCAGGATCCTACATCATTGATGCAAGATCTTGAAGGAATCATTATATCATTCACTCTAAATCACCAAAATACTCTCAAAAATGTAAAATTTAGAAATCCCAAAATGTATCCTTTTTCCCAATTTAATGAATATGGGGTTTTACAAGCCCTACTGGTTAATATATTTCACTGATGTGCAGTTGTGTGCAACTTGGAAGTGAAGCATACTGGCCATAGCTAGACGAAGATTTAATTATGATCCCCCTCGCCGCTCCATGAAACTGTGCAGGCATGGATAGAAGAAATGGCAAGCTATGTGAAATCACTGGATAGCAAGCACCTGCTCACAGTGGGTCTCGAGGGCTTCTACAAGAACGGCAGCGTAGGCTCAGCTGCAGCAAATCCCTCCCACACGCCCCGCTCTGGCACCGATTTCATCCAAAACCATGACGTCGCTGGGATTGACTTCGCTACTGTTCATGCCTACCCTGACCTCTGGTACGCTGGTCCTCACTCGCATTCATAATCTTGCTCTTTAATATGATGGTGGCTTTCATTTCGTTTGATCTGAACAAAATCCATACTTCGCAGTTAGTCCCTGTCACATGAAAGGATTAAGTACGGAGTACTTGATACTGTACATGGTTTTCGAGCATTGTTTACCGTTATCATGTCCGAAAGGTAGGATGCCATGGGAGAGCCACAGCAAGAAGCACAACGTGTGCTCTGAAATACGCCATTCACGGTTTCGTTTGAATTCGACTGGTTAAGTTTTTATCCTTCGGGGACTGCTTTTGAACCCGTGCTTACTGTACTTGGTATTGCACTAACACCACAGTAGATAAATTGGGAAAAACAGTACATTCTGGGACTTACTTACACTATTTCTGTCACTATGTAAAAAAATTAGCATATTACAAAAGAACAAGCGTGCACTTTCTTGTACAATAGTGAAATCTCTGTGATTGTTTCAAATAAATTACAACTTTGAGCTATAGCTATGCCTACATTTATTCTATGTAAGATTAAGGTGGAGTTTTCCCAATTTACCTAATATGGTGGTGTTTGCGGCTGGAATGAATGAAGGATGCCATGGGAGAGTCACAGCGTGAAACAGAAGTTCTTCAACACCTGGGTGGACGCGCACATCAAAGACGCGAGCGAGATTCTGCACATGCCAGTGCTGTTCGCGGAGTTCGGCCTGTTCGACCCGGAGCACCGCGTGGAGACCTTCACGGCCATGTACAACCGGGTCTACGAATCCGCCAAGCAGCGAGGTGCAGGGGCAGGGGCGTTGGCATGGCAGCTGCTGGACGAGGACATGGAGCGCGTCTGGAACGATGGATTCGCCATCTTCCCGGAGCAGGCTCAGGCTCAATCCTTGGTGCATCTCATGAAGCGCCAGTCATGCAGGTTGAAAGTGCTATCATCGTCTACGGAGGCGTATCGCTGGTGCTGCAAGTCCAAGCTCCCTCAATCCATCCCCAGTCGCCACTTCGAAGTCATCCTTGCCGAGTACCAATTCATGCAGGCGGCTCCTTGATCTGCCTCCGTTGATCCTGTAGCTTTTTCCAAAAGTTACGCAACTTGTCAATCATGTCATAACACACCTCATCTGACTTGCAGATGGTTACTTACCCTGGATCCAGTGGTGTTAACCAGCAACTTGGGCAAGATCTCTTATTATCTTTCAGTTTTTGCAGCTTGCCAACCATAACAATTGCATAGCTCATATGACATGCACCCTTGACGATTATAATCCTGATATGATTTACTCCACTGCTCCCTTTACCACAGACTCGGAACCCAGGCTACTTCCTATTCAAGGTTTGATGCCATTAAACTTATAGCTAAAGAAAAGAATATCAGTTTTGAGGCTAAAACTGCAGTTTGAGATGGCCTCCGCAAGGACAATTATTCTTGTGTTATGTGCTAAGTTAACCTCAAATGATGCAAAAAGATGCTTGATCAATTTGAAAATCAAGCCTAGTAAAGATGATGCATAGTATTCAGGTAGGAAAAGGTACATGTTTGTAGTAAAAAGTAACTAACTTCTTCAACGGCTGTTGAAGATTTGATGATAGCGGAGATTCCTGGCTCCAATCTTGGCTGATGTGAATAATGGAGAACCTTTGTCTGCATTATAACGTGCTGCTGGTTGTGCAAGTCACGATATAATCTGTGTAGATTTCTTTACAGGATCACTTGCAGAGGACGTTCAGAAGTAATGCTGTATTTCCAGCAGATCCAGAGTAGTAACTTCAGGATGTAGGTTTAAGAAAAAGGAAAGAAATGGAGGACCAAGTTATTAATTGCAATTCAATGTAAATGAGATTTGATTTCCAAACAAATTGAGAACGAACTGTACACGGATAGATAACACAAATCTAGATGAATTGCCTGCCTGCTTTAACCCCTAAAGGACCAACTGTTCCCTCTGGGGACAATTGGATTTTGGGCATGTACCTATGGTTAAACTAAATTGTGTGATTTTTTGAAACTTTTATTGAAAGTGAGGAATTCAAAGACAAAGATCTATGTGGGAATGTAATTTTTTCTTCATTCTAACATTTATTGAAGAAGTTATGCATGAATTTCTAAAAACAGGCAAGATCGGGAGCCAAAAACTTCTTTAAAAATTTCATATTTTTTGAATAAAAATCTGAAATAGGTTCTTTAGACTTATATAGACGTGGGGAGCTTTGAATCATTGAATTTTGATAGATGAGATGAAAGTTATGAGAAGTTTTAGTTTGCGGGTAGGTGTGGGTTTGCTTTGAAAAAATAACTTATAAACTTCATTTTTGAATGCAAATTTAACATTTTTTCAAAAAAAACTATTGGAAAGGGTGAAGATTGTTTGCTAGAACAATCTCACCATTGGGATTATTGTGATTCAATTCCATTGCAAGGTTATTAACAATGTAAGATTTTGTTCAGTCTCAAACCTTCTTCTATTTAATGTTTTTTTTAAGAATGAAAATTAAGTATTTTTTGTTTTGGTTTTTTTCCAAAGATTCTCAACTCAATTCCCCACCACACAAAAATAAACCTCAAAACTCCATGGTGCAAAAATTTTAAGTTAAAAAAGTTCAAAGTCAAATAATTTAGTCTTGCAAGGTGCAAAAAACCTTGTTTTTTACACTATAAATGCAAATATCTTGCAATTTGTGTGGTCAAAGTTTTTAAATTTTGAATAACACATTCTTATACAAGTCTAGTACAAGATCCTACGGTTAGATGTGCAAAAAGACCAATCTTCAAAACTTTTTTACTCTTTGCCATAGAAGTGGCAATTTTGAGTGTCTTTTGACAAAATAAAGGCCATGGTCCTTTAGGGGTTAAATTCACCCCTGTATCGAGTGTACACTAAACCCATCTAACTGCAATCTCTTTATTTGCACAATTCTTGCATATCTTAAGAGTTTCTTATGCTTCTCACAAATCAACTTTCAATGGAACTTGTGCACATGTGACAGTGCACTTACAAGCCCATTTGATCCGAAAGGAAGTGCAATTAAAGAGGGTAGAGTGTGATGCGTACATGTGCAAAATTGTGGCGTGAAGGCTGACGTGGTCTGCCGGAAAGGCAATTTGCCTTGATGAATTGAGGGACCTCATGCACGCACGTGCCACTGGTGGTGCCGCAATCAATCACAGAATATGGCCCAGGCACCAAGCTGCTGGAGGATTGTTTCGTCAGGCAACCAGCGTGTCGGAGACATGCTGTCATGGACTTCAATTAATTAGACAGCATGTCCACAAAATTTGGGTGGGGTTGTAAGGACATGCACAATGAGTGAAAAACTGGAAGGATGACATTTGAAATTCATGCTTTCAGCGAGGTCTTTCACATGGCAGCTGGGCTATAAGCCTCAAAGCCACGTTGGTCAGTCAAATGCAACTGTGACAAGGTGTTCCTAATTGAACCAGCGACACTATTGAAGTTTTTATTTAAATCCAAGATTGACCCTAGACTCTCATGATTAAAAGAGTGTGCATTTCAGGGAAGGAATTGCAGGGATGGATTTTGTAGCAGGATTGCAAAGAGATATAGGTACCTTACGTATTTACCATTTTCCACAAACAAAGCTCCAAATTTGAGTTACCTACGTCAAACCGCTTCCTACCATGTAGTTGGTAACTTACTGTCTACCCAGTGCTGGAATGGATCACAACTTCTTACTTGCCAGATGTAATATTCTTCGTTCGCCAACTGAAGAAAAATCCTGGACAAGGGAAACCATCATGGGCACAGTAAGACAGCTCACAGGTTCTCCAAGCTTGTTCTCCATAACTTGAATCAATCCGTTCCTCTGAACTCACGGTTTTTTTTTCATTTTTTAGGAAGTGCCAAAGTGGCGATTTAAAATGTTATAGTGGCGCTCCATATTTCAACATTCATCCACATATTGGATAGTAAATATCACATTAGCACATATTACATGTCTATAGTTTTCATCCACAATTTGGCAATTTCATTCAAGTTTTTTTTTTAAAGTTTGAAGTTTTTTTTGGCAATTTCATCCAAATAATTGTGATTTTTTTTCTATAGGCTTGGTGCCAATCAAAAAAATTGGTGCAATTTTGCCCCAAATCGCCAAAAAAAGAAACCCTGCCTTAACTGTCAAACGAGACCACCAAAAACATCAAGAAACATCTGGATTCAAGCTTACCAAATAAACTCTGGACAAGTGGACATGCACACCAAGACACTGGAACCATCTGAATTTCTGGAAGCATCAGACCTAGAAAGACCTCAACAATTCTTGATACAACCGATGCTCAACACATATCTATTACTTCGATCATAAACCACGCAGTCCATTTCATGCCTTCCAGTATCACAGATTAATTTCAAATTTTTCACCACACTCATTCTCAAATAGTTGAACAGTTACCTGATTCAGTCACACCACATTTGTTCAAATTGTCATTGAAAGCAGTCGTCTTTTGGGGATACACAAATCAGTCCGTCTCCCGTAATGGCGATGACTCCTTTCGACAACCGTAACAACAAGAAACACAACAACGTCGACCAGTCGTTGAGCATCTTCGATCCGTTTTCATGGGACCCTTTCAAGGACTTTGGAGCTCTGTTGAACAGCAGCGAGGCGGGGAAAGCCTTCGCCGGTGACATGCATGCCGTGGCGTGCACCAAAGTGGATTGGAAGGAGACGGCCGATGCTCACGTCTTCCAAGCCGATCTCCCTGGTACTCCATCCTCTGGCCATTAACGCCTAAAAATCCAAAAAAATTCTTAGTCTTAATTGGCTAACTCAATTAATCACAGTCTTGTGAAAAATCAACAATGCAAATGAGACTAAATTTATACCTCAAAAATCAACAAAGAGCATTCCATGTATTAGTCGAAAATAATGAATATTGAACAAAAGAAAGTTCCATAAACTTGCATAAACAAAAGGGAAAATTTCATGGATACCCCTGGGGTTTGCAATATTTGCATAGTGCGTTTTTTAGAGATTGCACAAAATACCCTTGGACCATAATTTGTAGGCATTTATTTGTTTGTGCTTGTACTTCCTTCATGACCAATGGTGAAGAAGGGAATGTAATGAAACAAAAAAGAAGCAACGTGAGCACAAAGAAAAGAAAGAAGGCAAATGGCATGCACATTAAAACAAACGATTGAAATTTTTTGTTCAAGGGTATTTGTGTGATTTCTGAAAAAAGCAGGGGTATCTATGCAAATATTACAAACTTCAGGGGTATCCATGAAATTTTCCCTAAACAAAAATATGACTTCTGATTTGAGCTTCCTGGTTCCTTAGGGTGAAAATGAAAGTCACAGAACAAATTACGTAGGTACAGCATACCGGCATTGCATGATGAGAACTCTGCATCCAGATTCTGAGTGAGGAAACCCTAGCTGCGTTAAACAACGCTGTCTATTAACGCCTACAAAACCAATGATTTCTTAGTCTTAATTGGCTAACTCGATTGATCACACGGTTTTGTGAAAATCAACAATGCAAATGAGACTAAATTTATACCACAAAAATCAACAAAGAGCATCAAATGTGTCATTCGAAAATAAAGAAAATTGAACAAAAGAAAGTTCCATAAAAAACATGACTTCTGATTTGAGCCTCCTGGTTCTTTAGAATGAAAATGAAAGTCACAGAACACATTACGTAGGTACAGCATACCGGCATGGCATGAAGAGAACTCTGCATCCAGATTCTGAGAGAAGAAACCCTAATTGCATTATATAACGCATGACTTACTGGTTTCTTATGGTGAAAACGAAAGTCATAGAACAGACTACGTAGGTACAGCATACCCGGCATTGCATGCATGATGAGAACTCTGCACCCAGATTCTGAGAGAGGAAACCCTAATTGCCTTAAATAACGCATGACTTCTGCTTTGGACCTCCTGGTTTCTTAGAGTGAAAATGAAAGTTACAGAACAGATTACGTAGGTACAGCATACCGGCATTGCATGAAGAGAACTCTGCATCCAGAGTCAGAGAGAAGAAACCCTAATTGCGTTATATAACACAGGACTTCTGCTTAAACCTCCTGGTTCCTTACGGTGAAAATGAAAGTCATAGCAAAGACTACACCAAATAGTGCATTTAGGTTGCCCCAGACTATATGTTGACCATGCTTGGATTTCACATGGTTTACAACTTGAACGTTGTTAATTTATTTTTCGGTAGCTTTGTAGTGGTTGCAAGGCCCTTTAAAAAAACAAAAAATTGCAGTAATTAGTGATGGAAATGATTTTTATAGCAGAAGAAGAGTAAGATTTGAGAATTATTATGGGGCAATCTAAATGCAATATTTGGTGTACATAGTACACCATATCAACATTGCATGATGAGAACTCTGCATCCAGATTCTGAGAGAGGAAACCCTAATTGCGTTATATAACGATGCCGTTTCTTGTAAACCCTAATTGTGCAAACCCTAATTGTGCGCAGGATTGACGAAGGAGGAAGTGAAGGTGACGGTGGAGGACGGCAACACCTTGCAAATCACGGGCGAGCGCACCAAAGAGGGCGTGGACAAGAACGACAAGTGGCACCGCGTCGAGAGGTCGCAGTCCAAGTTCTTGCGCCGCTTCCGCCTGCCGGAGAACACCGACGTGGACGCCGTGAAGGCCAAGGTCACCAACGGCGTCCTCACCGTGACGGTGCCGAAGAAATCGAGCTCCAAGAACTCCACCCCTCGCTGCATCGCCGTTGCATGACCACGGTTCAAAAGCAACAAAATATACAAAACCAGAAGCACAATCATCCCGAAGAGAGTTAACTTACATATGGTTAGTAGTGATGCGTTAATTCTCACAGAAGCTCTCATTGTTTAACATTCCTGTAAGCATCATGGAAAATCACTGTTACTCTGTGAATAAACTTGCAAATTTCATGCCAATCCTCTCTCCAAGAACTGTTTAACGAAAAGCCTTTCATCAAAATCTTAGAAGTGCTTGACATTCATGTACACATCATGCAAGATCACTGCTGTTCTGTGAATTACCGATATACTAGCAATGTTGCACCTCATGCCAATCCTCTCTCCCAGAACTGTTTATGGATTCGAAAGGCTCTCATCAAATCTTAGAATCGCTTGATCTTTGTCCAAAACAACCATTCATAAGCAACAAAAAATGCAAAACAAGAAGCACATTTCGAAGAGAATTAACTTACATATGGTTTGTAGTGATGCGTTAATTCTTACAGACGCTCTCATTGTCTGACATTCCTGTAAGCATCATGGAAAATCACTGTTACTCTGTGAATAAACTTACAACTTTCGTGCCAATCCTCTCTCCCAGAACTGTTCAAAAGCCTTTCATCAAAATCTTAGAAGTGCTTGACATTTCTATAAACATCATGCAAGATCACTGCTGTTCTGTAAATACCGATATACTAGCAATGTTGCACCTCTTGCACGTGACCTCTTGCCAATCCTCTCTCCCAGAACCGTTTTACAAAAAGCCTTCATCAAAATCGTAGAAGTGTTTGATATTCATGTAAACATCATGCAAGATCACTGCTGTTCTGTGAATTACCAATATACTAAGCTTAGCAATGTTGCACCTCATGCCAATTCTCTCTCCCTGAACCGTTTACGGATTCAAAAGGTTCTCATCAAATCTTAGAATCGCCAAGCTTGTCAGAGACGTTGTTTTTGAGGTGGCGCTTTGATCTGATTCTCTAAATCTTTGTTTGAATTCCTCGTTGCGTTGTCCTGCCGTAAGTCTTCGAGTGTTGTGAAGAGAGCTTCGATTAGGTCGAGGATGTTGCTTACATTGGTACAAGCATTCTCGAAGATGTGTACATAAGAGTTCTGAGCTGCTATTTTTTTGTATACTCCCGTAAGAGAATTTAGCCATGTCCTATCTGCCTTTTCATGAGCTTTTCAAAACAGGAAGATTGTTTGTCTAGTTCTCAGACAAAGAGAAATGGACACCGAATGTTACAAAAAAAAATCGTATTTTTGAAGTATTACTGAATTGTTCATGAATTTTCAAAGTTTTTTTATAGTGAACATTTATTTGTGACTCTAGGTCTCCCATAAACGTAATTAGAGCACAACCATAGCACATGCTGATTTTTTACATCTTTGAACAAGAATTTACACAAAATAGCACATTTAGATTGCCTTAACAATTACGTTGTCTTACCTTGGAAAGTTACCTCACAACTAATTGCTTGGCCACATGGAGGCACACATAATTCTATAAAATTTAAGCTTTGCATGGTTTACAACTTGGAAAACGTTAGTTTGTCCCTATGTAACAATCTTTGTTGTCAACAAGTCCTTATTGTTGTTAAATACTATATATTGTAGTGATTACTAATGAAGATTCACTATAAGGGAATAATGTCAATTCAAACATTCTTGGTCATTTTGGACATGTCAATTTGGACATTAACTTGAAATTTTTTCTTGTCGTGATTATTGCAATATCAAGAAGTATTTAGGTAGTGTAAAATGTCAAGAGATTAGTGTGGGGCAACCTAAATGTACTAATGAGTAATTTCTCTAATAGTCACATCACCATCTAAAATGCATCCACACCCTTGTGTGCTAAGGGTCTTAGAGCATCTCTAGCATTGCCCTAGCATGGTCTAACATACTCCAAGCATGGATGATAAGTGCTATAGACCCATCCATATTCTCTCATGGCACTCCATCCTAGAATGTCAAGCTCAAGCAAATGGTCATTCAAAACACTATTCATCCTACATTTGGTGAGCTTTATCCTATATTCCCCTTGATCCCCTTGATGGATTATGGAGCATGCTTGAAGTGTAAGAGTTTCTTTATTGCAGCCTTCAACTAGAGCCAAAATACTGATCATGCTTTATTGATAGCCATTGGATCATGATCTAATGGCTATCAATAAAGCAAGATTGGTATTTCAGCTCTGATTGAGGGCTGTAATGGAGAAGCTTTAAGAGCATCCGCACACCCCTCCTGCTAACTTGGCTCGCGATGTCGGCCTGGCAGGTTGGGGGTAGAAATGTGGTCTCCACCTCGCACCTGCAACATGGAACCAAGGAGGCAAGTCGATGCCTGGGGCACTGCAACCCTGGCATTTCCCCCCCACTAATGACAAGGCAGGAGGCAAAATGTAGGGCTACATGCTCAATAAAATAAAACACTGCCATGTGGCGGGTGCAATAAACTCCAACCACCATACAACATGCGAGGGCCCAATGGAGGCCCTCCCACCAGACCGCTGGCCTGGTGGCTGGGGTGGAGAAGTTTTAAGGGCACCATTTTTAAGTACAAGGGTGGAGAACAAGAAGTTTGAGAGTCCTTCGAAAATAGATGGAGAGTCAAGTTTGAGGTGCAACGCTGGAGAGGACCTAATCGGTGAAGCTCAAAAACTCCATGAACCCAATTTTGAGCTACTTACAAAATTCAGGATGGGGACCACTGCCTGCAAGTGTGTACTAACATTTACAGATTTTTTTTTTTTGTAAATCTCCTTCGGTAGGCGGAAAGCCGGCCGTACCAAGTCAACACTGGTCACTTTCCACTAGCAAGGAGCACGGCGTGCGGTTCTTCTACTCTGGCTTCCTGTCCAGTCCGCAGGAATCAGGATCCTGTGCATCTTTATGTCACATTCACATAACCGCCCCCCCTCCCCCACTTTAAAGCACACGGTCGTCCTCAGATTTGGCAACACTTTGACAACATTTCACGTAACTTCCAGTTTCCATCTTTTTTTCCCTGCGGCTCACTTCATTCGGGATTTTTTTATTTAATTTGCACGGCGGCTTCAACGCTGATATTTATTGTTGCCTTGTTTTCTCCCCATACAGTGCAAGACAACATAAGAGCATCTGCACCAGTATTTTTGTTTCTGGCTATAAATCGCCAGAAAGTTTTTCTTTTCTTTTCGAAGAGCCTGAAATTCGAAGAGCCTGAAATTCGAAGAGCCTGAAATTAGCACCATAACTAAGGTAGGAGCACTCATAAACGTCAAACTAAGGGTTTTGGACATGATGACTATTAATAAACAACTAAAAAATTATAAAATCCGATTAGGAACAAAAATAATGAGTTTGCACTTTTGAATGTATTATTTGGATACTGTGAGAAAAAGCTGTGAATTTTTAAAGAGCAAACTACCATTATACCTATAACCACCTTTAAGATTTCATGTTCACATATTGTACATTTTTGTCATTACATTTATTCATTTCTATAGATTTTCCAAGACTTTAGAGGTGACAGTTATGGGGACACTAATGCTTATGGGTGCTCCTACCTTTGTGAAAACATAAATTGTGATACATCAAAATTCACTGTTTTTGCCCCCCTTTTCTCACATGTCACACCACAATCATTTGCTTTAGATGTCTTTTTGCACTAAAAAGCTAGGGATCACCTATAACGTGTTATCCATTAATTTGGGAAAACAATGGGTACCTTTTTGTACCTCACCTTAATCCAAAGTTGTCACCTTAATTCAAATTAAGGAGGTCACTTGAAACCTAGTTAATGAACTTCTATCCAAAATTTCAAAAGTCAATGAACTTTCTGTCCAAAAAGAGCGTATTTTTGGATGATATATATCACATTTCATTGGAAAACAGTCAATGAATTGCCAATTCAATGAATATGACATTCTCTAGAAAAAAAACCAAAAATTCCACTTTGTACACTTTTTCCCAAATTAATAAATAACGCATTCTATGGACTTCACCAAAAAATAAATGAAAGAAGCCAGATTTGCACCCAAAAAAAAGGCAGTTGCCAAACTACCACCAGACATAAAATTCCAATTTAACCCTTTAAAGACCACACACATTTTCACAAAATTCATTAGAAACCGGGGTAGTAAATTTGGATGTGTGTTTGAGTCAATAATGAACCCAATTTCAATAATCCAACTGTATAAATGAGAAGTAGACCTTGTTCACTATATAGTATCAAAATCTCAATTAGATCTACCGTTGGAGATGAAATATTATAATGATTGAGTGAGTTGTAGGCGGAAATTCTCTAGTTTTCATGCTTGTGTGGTTTTGGATTGTATTACTTCATACAAGCTTTGCTTGAGAAGAACCTTATATTTCTAGAAAGCTGGGTTTCCCACCTTTCCAATAAGATTAGTTTCACACAAAATGGATAAAAATAGCAATCATAAGGTGTAGCTAAGTGGACAAAAAGGGTCAAACATCCCACTTTCTTTGCTACCCAAAAATATTTTTACAAGAAACTTGATAAATGCTATGGAAAATCCAATTGGTGAAAACAATAAAGAATTGACCTTAAATGTAGGACAACTTTTTTTTAAGATGAAATGATAGCATCATTTCAATAGATCTTCAAATACTACAATTATACTACTATCGTATAGGAAACCAATACAAGCGTATTTCTTGATCAATCTGAATTTTTTTAGGACGGCATAATTGAAATTTGGCATTCTTCTTGGATGTTTGATGTATTGTGTTGTTGCTTTGATCCATCTTTGACCAAATATGAATACGTATTTTGAGGCCATGCCGTGTGAACACCATTATTTATGAACTCATATACCCAATTCCATTGTTGTTTTTTTGGTTGGATGCAAAATTCTTGTGATCACAAGCATTCTTCAAGACCAATTTCCAAATTGTTGAGCGATTTTACTCTACACGCCAAAAACCACTTTGTTGAACCAAAGTATGGTTCAGTGGTCTCTAAAGGGTTAAACACTAACTTGCATAGTTACACGCTAAACAGAGCACTTGGGGTAGCTGCTCCATTTGACGCATATGCGCCAACGCCTTATTCAAGATAGGGTACCCTCAATTCTAATCCAAAACCGGGAAAGTTAAGAATTTGGGTAATTGTTCGAACGTCCAAATCTAAGAGAATGAAAGCTTGCTTATTGGTTGGCAACAAAGGTTTGCAAATGACACTCGACACTTGTCTTCCATGGTACGCTCTTTTGGTGTGTCATTTGAGACTTGCACAAGCCCATGGTTGGGGATGCATCTTTGACACTTATTTTTGGAGCCCCAAGTTGCATACAAGGGTGCGGATACTTTAATGCAACAAAGATGTAACAACCATAAGAGATATTCATAACACTCACAGTAAATTAGAAACTCTTTGTAACTGTAAGTGAGGTCTTGGATAAAAGTTGCAAAAACAAAATGCAATTCACTATTGTCAACAAACAATTAATTGACATTTTTTGGCCAAAATGTTGTTGATATATAGTGTCTTGCACGATAGGTTTGCACTTCGTTGCACAAAACTTCTTGATTTTTCTCATGAAAGCACAAATTGAGTACGAAAGCTTCAATTTCTCTGGCACAATCGCCTCAAGAAAGTTCCCTTTCTCCATAGGAAACGTCCAAGTAAGAAATTTCAAACGTGTGTTATTTTCTCACTAAACTATTTACTTGGTGAAAGAATCTTGATTTTTCATTATGATTTTGTCTTTTGCCTTGATTTCATATACAAGTGCGCTTGGATAGGTTATGATTACTCATCTTCACCTCCAATAAGCACAAAATGAAAAACCTTCTGCTTTTCTTATCAAGAAACCAGCTAATGTGTGGAAAAAAGTTGATTCTCTCACTGGGAGGACTGTCAGCTTTACTTATCATCTCCAAAAAGAACCGATGTTACCCCCAGTAACTTATTAGTGCTATTCACCAAATCTATGCAATTCTGTACGTACTCGGTTTTGTTAATGACATGCCATGTGGATGTTCACCAAGCACATGTGTCAGACTCTGAAAGAAAGTATACAGCGAACGTGCAGTTACAGAATAAGCTATTAAGTTAGAGAGAGAGAGAGAGGTTGAGTGCACTCCAGTAACATCACTGGAGGTCAGACGGATACACAGCGACAGTTCGTCAATTACTGCCTGGACCACTTCATAAACAACAACAGTCGACCTCAAGTACAAACAAATAATACAGAATTCACAAATCCTACACCACACATTTGCCTACAAAGATATGAACATAACCCAACTCCTCAAAACCAACTACATCAGAATCAGACAACTGCAGAAACTACAAACAAAGCCATGCATGGAAGTTTATTGCAATACAATAGAATTGGGAGTAGTATAAGCACAGGAATTTTGAGATATTTGAGTTTTCCAAAGTCAAAAAACACGCCCTACAAAGTGCAACAGAAGGATACATAAACCACATACAATACTCCAGAGCAAAAGCATAAGAAACGAGAGAGAGATGAACCATGTGCAGCACAACCTGTTTCTCAAATCCGGGCTGGAATTCGAATGCAAAATGTTTACCCCTTCCGAGGCCAAAAAAAACGGGAGTCTGTAGATTTTTTTTGCTATTTTTAGCTTTTGCCAGAGTCCGTGAAAGGAAATACTGTTTCCTGCATAGCTAGCAAGCAAACAAGCAAGCTCGACACAACACCCTAGATTGCTGAGGCCACCAGAATCTGGTGCCCCTCCCCATTGCAATGGCAGCGAATCGTACCACCAGGAGGAAGGGCTATCTATACTTGCGTCATAACTAGACTCTACTCTGGCCTCCATTCACTATTTTCCAAAATATACTCCACAAACACAACAATCCAATTCTCATCGTCCTCTAAAACGGACGCTCTTTTAGGATTTTTTTTGTAGTCTTACTTTTTCTTTGGCACTTCCTGCGAGCAACGAGCTATATACTCTAGGTAACTGTACAGATTAATATGCTCGTTGCTTCATTGAAAGTCCTTGATTGTTAGATAGTTAGTTAGTTGATCAGGTAGTAGTACACGCACCTATATATTGTCACCATATGAAACAGCTAGCAAAGGGTTTGTGGCCTCCTCCAGCTCCACACATTGGCTTTGATTCTTTTTGTCTCTCTCTCTCCATGTAGCAATTGCCTTGGATTCGGTTAATATACAAAAAAGGAGAGACAGAGAGAGACAGAGTGTTTGTAGGAGATGTTGAGCCATGTTGTCTCAGAAGAAAATATTCACAAGCATGCAAGCCAATTCTCCAGGTGCCTCTTATTCTCTGCACACGCATGTCAACGTTGAAGTTCAGCATGCTATGTGACATTGAATACCGACGTAAAGAAACACAAACAAAAGCCGAGGAGATTTGACACTTGTATTCAATTCAACCACTTCAGTGTAAGAGAAAAATTGGTGGAAGAGTGAGAGAGCGAGAGAGAAAGAGAGAGAGAAATGGAGAGTGATTACTTTCGTTAGCTCGCTTGGAGAGATTAGCGAGAGCAGCAGCCCGCAAAGAAACACAAACAAAAGCCGAGGAGGTTTGACACTTGTATTCAATTCAACCACTTCGGTGTAAGAGAAAGATTGGTGGAGGAGACAGAGAGAGAGAGAAGAAGAGAGAGAGATTACCTTCGTTAGCTCGCTTGGAGAGATTAGCGAGAGCAGCAGCCCAGGGAGGTTGCTGCTCGTCAGCTTTGAAAGGAGGCTTAGGAACGTTGGGAGAGGGAGAGCCATAGCAAGGGACGAGAACCGCGAAGCTATCTTCGAGCTCGTTCTCGGTGGTGAAACCGTTGTGGTGAGGCTCAAACCAGCCTACAGACCAGTCGGACACGTCCGACTCGGAGCCGGACATGGAGATTCCGTCCGCAGGAACAATCACCAGATCGAATTCCGAATCAACGCTCTTCTGGTTGCGCTTCGGGGAGACTTTGCGCCGCCGCCCGCGTCTCTTCTGCCATGAAGTGGCCGGGACGCCATTACCGCCGCTACCGGAGCCGCTGGAGCCGCCAAGTGCGGGAGGGAGCTTGATGCCGCGGCGACGACGAACCGGCAACGGAATCAGTGTGCCCTCGGCAAACGTTGGCCTCTGAATCAGGCCTGTCAACGCGAAGGCTGCTACCGCCATAAACGCACCAAAATGCACAAAAAATCTCTCTCTCTCTCTCTCTCTCTCTCTCTCTCTCTCTCTCTCTCTCTCTCTCAAAACTCAACTCTCCCTTCCAGTTTCGAAAACAAAACACACACTCTTCCTTCCGATTTCGAAAGCAACACAAAACTCTCCTTCCAATTTCGACACAACACACACACACCACAACCACAACAATTCTCCCGCCAACAATTCTCACAGACAATGACACCCCGCTCAAATTTCAGAACCACGCGCGCAGGTCGCTCGGTCGGTCGTTCGGTCGTTCGAGCGGGCGGAACGGCGGATATATCAAGAAGATAAAAACGGCGCCGAGTCCGAAATTGTAAGAGAGTTCGCAAGCAACCGATCAGACGGAACCCTTAAAACAGCCCTTCTGGTGTTGTTGCTGCAACAACTGCAATGGCGAGCACTGTTACCTCTTTTCTCTGCTTACAGACACGCAATAGCGTGCGTCTCGTTCTACCATAGCCACCAAATCGACACCACTACCAAGAAAGCACCGTGATGTCTTCTTCTTCGCAACAAACACAATCTTCTTCGGTTTTCCCTGTGATCTCTGATCAACACCGGCAACAACCGAATGCGGGTGAGGTTATATAGCCCGCCGTTGAGTGCTGTGACCAAAGGGGAATAAGCTTAGAATCACCACGGCCGTGCTGTGGCCACCACCCGATCGCTGGGCCCTGGTACAGCGCAGCACCTCATCTGTGGACATTGTTGCTCCGTTCCATGGGGAATGGCTCCAGCTTTTTACTGCAACGAAATCCAACGGCAATCTCTAGGGAGTCACAGGGAGTCACAGCATCTCGCTCGCTGGGGAGTGGGGACTACGACGCCCTTCCTTGTTCCGCACATAAAGTTACTTTTTCATCCCTTTTTGTAAACGGAGTCAATGGATTCGAACGCGTGGTGATTTCATCCAAGTGTCGTGTTGTTTTACATTCACCTGTGACACGTTAACATCCGCGTGCACCCCGTGGTTATCATCAATCTTTGCTTCTTGGAATTTAGGGTCTGTCTTGTTTTCATCCCATTCAATCAGTGGTTTGCATCCATCCCCATCACTGGTAGCATCCATTGTGGTGTTTTCATCCCGTCCATTTACTGGTTATCATCTATCACCATCACTGGTTAGCATCCATTGTGGTGTTTTCATCCCATCCCATTACTGGTTATCATCCATCCCAATCACTGGTTATCATCCATTGCGGAATTGTCATCCAACTGTCGTGCCAGTTTACATTCATCTATGACACGTTAACATTCGCGTGCACCCCTTGGTTATCATTCTTGCTTCTCGGAATTAGCGTCTGTCTTGTTTTCATCCCGTCCAATCACTGGTTTGCATCCATTGGGGCTGTCTGATTCTCGGCTCAGTTTTACTGCACATAACTTACGTCGATGAGGGGCCAGGCTGGAAAAGCACTGATTTTTCACCCGCCAGAAAATGTGAGAGTGTAGATATTTATCATTGGGAGATTGAATTTGAGAATTTTGAATTTATATTTGGATTCATAAACCTGGACAGGGCATAAATTGTTACTGTTACCTTTGTTTGGAAAAACACTTGAGCATTTCCACCTTTGCCCTACAACAACATTGTGCAATAAACAGAACCCTAATTCTTCCATTGTAAGAAGAATTGTCCACAGTGACATGTCCAAATTGACTAAAATGTTCAAATTGACAAAAACATGTCCAAATTAACAAAAATTATATATAAGAAGCAGCGTGAACTAATTGACAAAAAAAAATGTCCAAATGACACTGCTCCCTTGTAGTGTCCGTTCAGAATTAAGAATTCATCCAATGCAGATGTGAACGACATTCATCTGAAGCTCACTTTCGTCCTAGAGAATTAACAATAGGTCCATTTGGATTCACCTGCCATCCGATCTAAGATGCTTTTTGCATCCCATATTGTGTTCTTTCAACTATTCGCATCCCGTTTGGATCCATAAGGGTCCACTCTTCATCTCTGTTCATTGATGTCACATCCATCGTTCTTTGTTTCATCCGCGCATATCCCGTTTTGTCTCGTAGTCGTGGCCTCCCTGAACTAGAGTAGGGAAGACGTTAGGTGTTATTTTACTTGGGACTGCACACGTGGCGTTTGGTGAATGGTTCGTGAGAGGCGATGATTGGGGGCTGTTATGTTCTGGATAAGGGAAAATTGGGTGGGCTACTGACGTTGCATTGGGTGGAATTTGGTAGACGAAAGTGTCATGCATTGTATAAGAAATCACCCTCCAGGAATGCTGTATAAAAAAAATTGTAAATGGAACCATGAGCCTCCTTTTCTCCAGTTCCACCGGCCAATCACTTGCCTTACAACCAACAATTCCCAAATTTGAGCGGCTAGTCTACTGCTGCGTATAGAAAAGGGGAACTACTAGGCGGACACCCCCCAATTGCTATGCGGACACCCCCAAGTGCTATGCGGACACCCTCCAATTGCTATGCGGACACCCCCAAGTGCTATGCGTACACCCTCCAATTGCTATGCGGACACCCTCCAATTGCTATGCGGACACCCTCCAATTGCTATGCGGACACACTCCAATTGCTATGCGGACACCCTCCAATTGCTATGCGGACACACTCCAATTGCTATGCGGACACCCTCCAATTGCTATGCGGACACACTCCAATTGCTATGCAGACACCCTCCAATTGCTATGCGGACATCCCCATAGTCAAATTTATTAGATTTGAGATTATTATTACATTGAAATATGAAAATCAATCAAAGCAATACTTTAGCGTACATTTGCGTCTACAAGCTTATAATGCTTGTAGATGCAAACGTACGCTAAAGTATTGATTTTATTTTATTTCATATTTCCGTGTAATAGTAATCTCAAATTTAATAGATTTGGCTATGGGGATGACCGCATAGCAATTGGGGTGTCCACCTAGTCGGTCCCTAGAAAGGAAACTATCAAACATCCAAATTCACTATGATGAAGCTTAGGTTATGTGTTTTGCTTTAGTAAAGTAACTTACCCCATACCTAAGCGGTCTCCAATGCCGCACTCTACATTTGGGGTGTTCTCCACACACTCTTGAACCCAAAGTGGAGCAATGAGTGTCACTTGCACAAGCAAATTCTACCACATGTCAATTTAGGAGTTAGTTTGGGAGGGTCAAGATTGGGACAATCAAATGCATGTATAGGAACGCATCCAATCACTTTCAAGGGTAGTTTAGAGTTGCTAATAGGGACCCTATGAGTTGCAACTTTGCCCTTTAATGTAAAATAATCTACAATTCTCTTTTCCACAAAAATTATGCTCCATAATAGCTTGTTGAAAGACTAACCTTAGAGATTTTTTCTTAAATTTTATGAGACCTTGCAGTACCCTAAACCCTTAAACGCTTGAGTATGGGTAAGGTTACCTTATTTTCTTATTACAATAATAGTTGTTGGTTATAAGTGTCATGCATTGTATTAGTGGAAAGGAAAAACATCAAAAATACTTTGTATTTTCCCATGACATCAAATAACTCCCTTGCATTTTGGACAAATAAAAAACTTTTTGTAAACCTTTATGTTTGGCAAGAATAATAAAACTAAAAAATAGCAAACAAGTTTCTCATATAAAATTGTTTGTTGTTTTTGGATTTTCCAATTCTAGTGCTAACATGAAAGTTTGCTCTTTGTGTGCAATATACGCACAAAATGTGCTTGGCCTAGTGGCCTCCTGTGCTTGAAAGTTTCTACCACTTTGTAGCAACTAGAACCCTTGTTGCAATCAAAGGAACATTAGATGGAGGGTTCAAAGCTCAGGAAACATTAAAAAAGTTGGAGGCGTCTTTGCATTTGAGTTTTCTGATGAGAAAACCTAAAAATTATTCGCACATTGCAAGGTGCAAAAATATATGGGCATGGACTCTCTTGCTAGAGAAATCAAGGAGACAATCAAGAAACCAGCCTTGAGACCACCTTCAAAATGACAATTCTTCTTTTGCAAAAAGATCAAAGATAAGAAGTGATTTTGCTATGGAGCTTTGAAGCCCCTATTACAATCAATTGGACGATACTAGACAAAGAGAAGCAGGCACTCAAGCATGACAAGTGCCATGAATATGGAAGTAGCCAATCTATTTTTTACATGCAAAGAACCCATAAGCTTATAAGAGCATTTGCATTGGACTATAAGTGCTTCGGGCTCTTCAAAGACGTTCTCTTGACACTCAAACCTAGTGTGTGAAGGAATAGTCACCTTGAAATCACTACTCATCTTAAGCTCACTAAGATCTATCTTATATTGCACTTGATGATTGGTCAACTAATTATTTTTGGGACATATTTGAAAAGCAAGTGTGGGATAAAAGTTTTGAGAGCTCTTCAAAGATAGATGTAAATTCTTGGGTGTAAGGGTGGGGAAGCTCTAATGCAATATAAAATACTAAATTGTAAATGAGTAAATGATTGAAAAAGTAATATGATTGAAAGCACTATTTGCAATACTTGGGAACTTCTGTGATAAATTAAAATTCATACTGTATAGAGAAATGTTTGCTTTCATAAAAATACACGGGGTTATTACTGGTATTTCCTGAATTTGGAATGGTAGGGACTAGGGACTTGGTCACTTGGCCCAATGTGCGGGAAAAATTGGCTGCTAGTTCATTGTTAGCCAATGAAATTGGGAAAAAAAACTGGTTGCATTTTGAAATTATTGGCAAAAAATCGGTTAGATTTCACTAAAATTTCTGAATATAGTATAACACAATATAAATTTAGAAAAACATTTGGCACACTTTGGCAAAAATCCGGTTGTATATGAAAAATACTGGTTTTTAGCTGGTGAAGTCCAAAAAAAATCCCGAACAGTGACTTGGCCCTTAGTAAAATCAAAAAAAGTTAACCATGTGATAGTCGTTGGCGTGTTAGGTTAAGGTAGGCACACCCACCCCATCATGTCCCCATGGGCATTGTTTAACATTGTCAAGAACTAACAAATATAAATCAAATGGTAATGGATAATTAAGTGATAGTTATGAGTGACAAAGTGATGATTGTGGGTGACTTGCATGACGGTTTTGAATACCCATCTCACTATTTTGGAACCAACAAGCCTTGTTTTTAGCATCTCTTACACATGGTTCCTACAATTTCACTGATTTTGGACTTTGAAAAATCTTTGTGAACAAATGCTTGCAATTAGAACCTTGAAATAGATGCCAATATTTTTGGTTTCCACTTCCTAACTTACAGTATTATTTTCAAGTATTATTTTCAAAGTTAGTCAACTGTTTTACCTACTCCAAAACCCTTATTTCCACGCTTATGGGTGCGCCTACCATATATTTGTACCTGAGTATGATTGACTCCAAATTACCAAATCTCTCTTCCAAAACTTTTAGCCCAATTTAGTTTGAAATTTCAAATTACTCACTGTGGCAGTGTGGCCGTGCACAATACTATTATGTTGGAGTCTGCTAATTAGGGATTTTTGTTTTGTTGTTGCGTGGAGCGAGGGACACGCATCTGAGAAAGTGAGGATGCAAGCAGGAAAGGAGAAAATTGGAAATAGTCATCCACATGTGCACATGCAGACATTCCTAAATCAGTAACATGTGACTGTTTTCATCCAAATAATGACAAACTTAATGTTCTTTTCAATGCCAAGGTCACACATGCCAAAACAATTAGTTTGAAACTGATGAAGAAATACAGCATAATTATGGAAAATTGGAGGATAACCATTTTGCTTAAAGTTTCATGCAGTGTTTCAGTAATCTTTCCACCATCCAAGGGCAAGAGGTTGGGGACAATAGTTTGTGAAGTGGGCTCAAAATTATCGGTTTGAAACAAATTAGAAACCTGAATGTAGAAGTTAAAGAAATCTACTTTTACATAAAGAAGTAAATGCTGCCACTTGTTTTTACAAAACGCAGTTTTCAATCATCAATTTGTTTGGTGTAAAATTATGGCCTCGAGTGGGATTTGGTGACTTCATTCATTTCTTCCACCCCTGTTTTTAGTGTTAAGGCCACGGGTGTTTAAATGCGGTAAGATTCTTAGCAAAGATGATCCCCAACAAAACTAGCCTCTCCAAAGAAACAGCTTGTTTCATGAGCTTGATAACTTCAGTTACACGCAATCCTTTGGGAATGACACTGCCTTCAGGGACAAGCCGCATTCCCAACTCTCAAGTGTGTTTTTCATGAAAACTCAATTTGCTAAAAACAGTATTGAATTTACCTAGAAACGTCACACTTTTTTAAAGGACAAGAATGAACCTTCTAATGAAATCCTCTCTATTGATGTATGAACTTGGATAGAGTGTCATAACTCTAATGAATTCTTTGATACTCTACCTTTAAATCCAAAGAAGGACAGTTCTCATTTCGCTAAACGCTAAAAATACAATTAGCTAGTTCAAAGGAATAAAATATTGCACTTAGAAGTTAACACAGTTAAAAGTTTTTAACTTTGTTATTAGATATTTCTAGCAAGTATTTGCCATTGCCTAGAACACACAATGGCTTTTAACTAATGCTTAATTTATGTTTTCTCAAATGACACCTTAGCTCTACTGATAAGCAGGATTACAAGCACAACCATATGTTACAGGAAATTTAACACCATGGATTTAAAAAAACACTAATGAAAGCATGATCACTTTTGAGAAAACGTACGTACGTCAATTGGGCTTAAGCAATGTATGCACTCTCACTTGGATTAACTATGGTTAGTCACTCTCATCCACATTTTGGTGAATCTAGTATTTCTTTGAAAGATATTTGGCTAAATCATCCATTAATTTCATCTTATTTTCAATTGTTAAATAGGCGGGATTCAAATGAGGTAAGATTCTAGCAAAAAAGCCCCCATCTCCCAAAGTTAATTCCATGGGTACTACAGTAGTCTCTAAGACTCAAATGAGCAAATTCATCATATGACTCTCAAGATACTTTGTGTTTTGACTGCATTTTATCCGGAGTTTTGTTTGAGGAGATTTTTGAGCTCCGAGCTAATGTCTTGCATTTCCCATTTCAACCAATTTCCACAAGCACGCATAGAATATTGCCTATAATTAAATTATGATTATATATATTTTTAAATTCTAACTAGCCGGATGGCGCTTGCTACTCTATGCATTCATCATTGAAGTTTTATTAAGATTTTCATTTGTTAGATAGAATGCAAAAGTAAATAACCTCATTAAGTCTTCAAATTGTATTTATGTGATAATATCCAAGAGACTAGATATGTGGTACTACCAAGGTTGTGATGTGGTATTACCAAGAATCAAGATGTGATATTACAAAGGTTATTGTGATTTTGGTAATATGATTAGTTCATTTCCTATCATAGTTTCAGAATTTGACCAATTTTTTTGCATTTTGGTCTGCTAGCAATAATTACACTAATTGTTGGTTCCCCACAAATTGAGCTGGGCTACCTTCCTGGCTATGGCATGGCCGTCAGTGCAGTGAATTTCAACTTGCAGAAGTATACAGACAAAGTTTACAGATATATCTTTTTTGGAGGTAAAATGCCTCAATTTGCCAATTTAAGAATTGCCTTGTGGAGTGGGACTTGCTCTCTATTTCTACAGGAGTTTGAACATCTTTTCCTTGTGGGCGGCCAGCAGTAAAAACATGTGAAGTTCCCTCAAAAGCCTCCTACTTTAATATTTCTACGTGTATTTTTATGTCAAACTTCTGCAGTCATTTGTATAGTTCAAACGTTGTTTCTTTTATTGAAGGCAGCCACTAGCGATTTACTTTTGGTTTTCTTTTTCAATCCCCTAAGAGTAGCACTGGGTATTTTCAAATTGTGAACCCCACTGATTTCAAAAAGTGCAACAACTATCTTGAACAAGAATTACAAATGCAAATTAAACTTAGGTTTTGTTTTTGTAAGATTAGGATGAAAAAATGATCAAATTTAAGGCATGCAACTTTATTTCGAAACTATCTATTCATGTCCAAATAGTAGACTTTAATTATCAGAAATTATAGCCCCTTGTTTGGGTAGATTTAGTCTAATTTCTCCGTTACATTTTGATCACATACCATTGTTGAATTAAGGAAGAGGCACTTATGGATTAAATGTGGAGGTCAAACGTTTTGTAGTAATTGGAGGTTATTATATTCCAACTACGAGAGGCATTGAAAAAGTCATTCAATCCAGGAGCATGTGAGACAAACACTATTGCAAACGCCCTTGTTTTTAATTAGTTTTTCTTCCCTCCTTACTAGAGCATTTTTCTCCATAATTCTTCAAATACACCTTCCCACAAATACTATATAATGTCATGGTAGCCACAAATCCAATAATACATTGGGGTCTACGCCAACAAGTATAACCTTAGTTAGAAGGTTAAAGAAAATATTATTTTTCACGAACCTCGAAAACACCTATAATTAGATATATTGAACACACCAAATTGCTGACTTAGGTAGAAAAGCTCAATTTTCTCACCTGGCATTGTATCTAAAAATGTCTGTATTTACCACTAGAAAATAAAATTTGGAAACTCTAAATTAATTTGTGAGTCCAAAGATCATAAATTAACATCCTTAGATTAGGATAGTATTGTGAAAGGAGATATATTGACCTAGCTACTTCACAACAATGACATTTTCTTTCTTTTATCCCCTAAATCCTTGAGTGTTTGCGCAGGGGACAAATGGAATTTTGGGTAGGTACCTACGGCCTCAATTTTTTTCCTAATTTTTTGAATTTTTTTTTGAAAAAAAAAAACACATTAGCTTTTGGGGTACATAATTTTTATTCCAATATATGCCTGGGAGAAAAAGTTATGCCTAGATAAGCACAAATTTCTGGAGATTGGGCAGCAAAAAAAGATTTACAAATTTTTTTTTTTTTTTTTTTTTTTTCTTCTCATAGTTTATAGTGTTTTCTACACCTTGAGCTTTGATTCATTCCATTTGAACTAGTTATGAGAAAATATGGACAATCTTGTTTTTTGGGCACCTCAAGCATCTTCATGAAAAAATAACTTATAAACTTCATTTTTGAATGCAATTTTAACATTTTTTTCAAAAAAAATTGTTGAAAAGGGTGAAGTTTGCTATTTAGAACAATCTCACCATTGGGATTATTGCATTTCAATTCCATTGCAAGGATATTAACAATTTAAGTTTTTGTTCAATCTCATACCTTCTTCTACCTAATGTTTTTTTAAAGAATGAAAATTAAGCATTTATTGTTTTGATATTTTTCCAAAGATTCTCAACTCAATTTCCCACCATTGGAAAATAAACCTCAAAACTCTGTGGTGCAAAAAATTTAATTTCAAAACGTTCAAAGTTAAATAATCTAATCATGCAAGGTGCAAAAAAACTTGTTTTTGACACTTTAAACGCAAATATCTTGCAATTTGTGCGGTCAAAGTTTATGAGTTTATGTTTTCACATTCTTATACTAGTCTAGTACAAGATCCTACGGTTAGATATGCAAAAAGACCAATTTTCAAACTTTTTTACTCTTTGCAATAGAAACGGCAATTTTGAGTGTCTTTTGACAAAATAAAGGCCCCAGGGATTTAGGGGTTATCATTGTTTACAAACGATATAAAGATTTCCATATATAGTCCACAAATTGGTGTGCATTAAGGGCAATTAACAAAACGTTCCACGCCCCATCTTTGCAAGTCCCACTTCAACGTGAGGTCCTTGCTTTGTTGGGTTATTAACCCATGAGCACTCTAGCGCCACAAATTTAGCCTTTTCATATTCAACAATTTGTTAACTTGACCATTATAATATTTTGATATGTGCGATGATAACTTACCAAATTTTTCATACATCTGCAGACCCTGCCTCATGCAATATCAATGGCTAACTCTTCCAAATGTTGTATTTGAACTTGCGGTGCCAAATGATTTGCAGTGAGGTCCAACGCAGCATGAATTTGGGTTGGACGCTAAGGGGTTAAGGGTAAAAGATTGTACTAAAAAACTTCACAAATATTTTAAGCTAAAATATTGATAAAACAATATTGGTAAAACTTACACTGAAGGTTGGATATAGCAAAATGATTGGCATAGACTTTAAGCAAATCCCACCTTCTTTGGTGCTAAAACTTCCAAAAAATGCTCCTATTTAAGCTAAATACAACAAACCACAACGTGAGACATAGTGTGTAATCCCAAGTCCCAACTTTCAACTTTACACCGATCGAAATCTTAAACTTCAGTGGCAAGTGGGACATACAGTACCGTGAACCGCCCCTTAGTATACCTAGCCTAGTGCTGCCATTGGTGAATAATGTTATGGAGACATATCCAAGATTCTAGATGGGACCCATGACGAGGCATACGAGTTTATACAAAAAGCTCCTCATGTGGGTGGGATTCCATTCCTCAGGTTGACCGTAAGAGTGTGGACCTTCCCCTTGATAATTTTTAAATTTTTCTTGTGTGATTTCCTAGTAGGTTAGCTGATGTGTACAGAGCCTTGGAGAAATTGAAAGTTAGACAATAGGGGGTTTCATACATGTCGTTCACAGGCAATTTTGTTCATGTGAATGAAATTGGTGAACAAGTTAGTGAAACCACCGTTCATGTCCTCGCAATCACACATTCAAATATTCGAATTGTAGTGAATTACTCACCATTCTTTCAACTCTATTCACAATCACTAATCTCGTATGGATTCCTTGAATTCCACCATTGTTGCGTCTAATTTGGAACCCTTTGTCTCCACAATTGTCCACTTCTAATCAAGATCTCTTTAGTTCCACTATTGTCGCTTCTCGCGCATCGCGATTCCTTGAATGGTCTTGACCTAGCAATCAACTTTGCATCCAAACTGTCTAGAGGCGCGGAGCGAGAGCCAGAGGCGCGGAGTGAGAGCCAGAGGCCCAGAGCGAGAGCCAGAGGCCCAGAGCGAGAGCCAGAGGCCCGAAGCGAGATCCGAGAGGCAGGCGGCCAACAACACAAACAGGTGCGGGCGCTGATGAACACAAGCGGAGCTAGCGGGAGAGGCAAGGAGGGAGAGGCTTCACGTTGTTCACAAGTGAACCAGCCATGAGGACCTCTTCGAGGTCCTCATGGCTAGTTCACTTTTGTGATTTCACATTCACCATGAACGAAAACTTGTTCACAACCATTCATTCACCGTTTTTTTGAGATATCTGAAACCCCCTAATGAAATGGAGACTTTATTGTGGGGGCACCCAAATTGGTGGATGGCCTAGGGGTGCGCCGTGACATTCTCAAGTCACTTGAGAACCTACAGTACACCAAATAGTGCATTTAGGTTGCTCCATACTAGTTTCTCAACATTTCACACTATTTAACCCTAGAGGATTGTTGATGGACCTCGGGCATGTACCTATGACTAAACCAGTTTTTATAAAAAGATTGAAACTTTTGAGGAAGTTGAAGAATTCAAAGATGTACATGTGCATCTAATTTTTCTTCATTCTGACATTCATTGAAGAAGTTATGCATGACTTTATGAAAAATAGGGGAGGACGGGTAGACTGAGCAGCCCAAAAAACCTCTTTAAAAATTGCATTTTTTAAAATGAAAATCTAAAATTGGTTCTTTACATTTATATATATGTGGGAAGTTTTGAATTATTCAATTTTGATTAATGAGTGACAAGTTTTAGTTTGCAGGTAGGTATGGGACTCCCTAACCTCCATTCCTTTTGCCCCTTGTAAATTTTGGTACTTTACTTTTTCTACTTCTTTGTGTATTTGTATTTTGACTTTTCTTTTTCCAAGTTGTTGTAGACTAAGATTCCTTGGTTTTCACCCTTTGGATCAAAGTGATTTAGATTTCTGAATTTTCCATAAATCCTCCAATTTTGCCTAGTGTATATGCAAATTTCATGGAGTTACAATATTGCAAGATTTTACAAAGTATGATTCACACCTCCAATTCATTTGAAAATTCTCTCACACTAATCTAACTTGGTTTTCTACTTGGTAAAAATAAACCTTAGCTTTGCTATGAGCAATTTTTTTGATATAGGAGAAGTCAAAGGCTTTTGAAAGTTTTGGGCAACAAGGGAAAAAACTTTTTTTTGCACTTCAAATGTCTATATTTGACTCCTCTTCATCTAGAATGAGCTGATTTTTTTCCCACAAGTACCTCCCATAGTCTAAGGCATGATCTGATGGTTGGATTTATTAAAAAAATACAATTTTTCTACCTTTCTATTCATTGCCCTAGGAGTGGCAGTTGTCATTTGTCAATGACTTTTGCAAAAAAAAAGGCTCAGTCCTTTAGGGGTTAAATTATTATCAAGATTACAGTAACTTTTGTCAATAATTACTTTGATAAACAATGGAAGAAGCAAGCTAGGTTGGAGGCAGACAAGTGTGAAAGTCATGGAGCATGAAAGCTAAAACTTTAGATAAAATAAAAAACTATTGTAGCATAAAGAGAGTTACATGCCTCTCAAGATGGCCAAAGATGAGTTCATGAGGTAACTTTGCCAAGATAAGGCACCCTAATTTTTAAGGCAACCTTAATGCACTATTTGGTGTATGCTTCTATCATAATCACTTCATTTGCAAAGTGTCCCAATCTTTGAATGCTTAGGATCCCCATAACTGACCCATTCCAGCTACTATACAATAGCTCAAGGCCGTGCCACACCAAAACAAACAGGCATTTTGTAAGAAAAGAAGTGACTTTTGCTTCTTTGTGTAAAAGCAGTTTCTCTAAAATTTTACACTCAATTTTCTTGTTTGTTTCAAATTAACACTATATAGTCTTCACATTAACCCCTAAAGGCCCAAGGGCCCTTTTGGGGACAAATGGAATTTCGGGCATGTATCTATGGCTAGACTACTTTGCGTGATTTTCTGAAACTTTTATTGAAGGTGAGGAATTCAAAGATCTACGTGGGAATGTAATTTTTTCTTCATTTTGACATTTGTTGAAGAAATTATAAATGAATAACTGAAAAAGAGGGGACTCCGGGCAGCCCAACAACTTCTTTAAAAATTGCATTTTTTTCAAATAAAAATCTGAAATAGGTTCTTTAGACTTATATAGATGTGGGGAGCTTTGAATCATTCAATTTAGAAAGATGAGATGAAAGTTATGAGAAGTTTTAGTTTGCGGGTAGGTGTGGTTTCTCTCAAAATTACACCTACCCACAAACTAAAACTTCTCATAACTTTCATCTCATTTATCAAAATTGAATGATTCAAAACTCCCCACATCTATATAAGTCTAAAGAACCTATTTCAGTTTTTTATTTGAAAAAAACGCAATTTTTAAAGAAGTTGTTGGGCTGCCCGGAGTCCCCTCTTTTTCAGTTATTCATTTATAATTTCTTCAACAAATGTCAAAATGAAGAAAAAATTACATTCCCACGTAGATCTTTGAATTCCTCACCTTCAATAAAAGTTTCAGAAAATCACGTAAAGTAATTTAGCCATAGGTACATGCCCAAAATTCCATTTGTCCCCCAAAACGACAATGGGCCTTTAGGGGTTAAGTCATCCCCAACTTCCTCCCCTAAAATGGTGGGGACGTTAACTTTAATAGAACAATGCATAAAGCCTCCAGCAATGTGGTTATCTCTCGATTTTTCAAATATATAATTTACTTCTTCATCTATTCCAAAGAAGCTATATAGATTTGTGTCGCCCTAACATTAATATATTGACCATACTGTAATATGTGGATCTCAACCATTGAGTGGTCAACTTGGATAACCCCTAAAAGGACCATTGCCCCTTTGGGGACAATGGGATTTTAGCCATATACTTATAATTGTACTAGTTTGTAAGATTTTTTGAAATTTTTATTGAACGTGAGGAATTCAAAGAACTATGTGGGGATCTCAAATTTTCTTCATTCTAACATTTGAGGAAAAAGTTATCCAATAATTTATCAAAATTAGGGCAAGAGGGGCGGTTTGGGCAAGGCCTCTTTTTGTAAATGGGTGTTGACTCCAAAGAAGGTTAGATTTTAAGGGGCACAAGGTGTGGCCACTT